>JAZGTI010016019.1:0-13029 GCA_036877585.1 Botia kubotai
TGAATCTGGATGTTAAATCTGTATGAATCTGGATGTTGAATCTGGATGAATCTGGATGTTAAATCTGTATGAATCTGGATGTTGAATCTGGATGAATCTGTATGTTGAATCTGGATGAATCTGGATGTTGAATCTGTATGAATCTGGATGTTGAATCTGGATGAATCTGGATGTTGAATCTGGATGTTGAATCTGGATGAATCTGGATGTTGAATCTGTATGAATCTGTGAATCTGAATGTTGAATCTGGATGTTGAATCTGGATGTTGAATCTGTGAATCTGGATGAATCTGGATGTTGAATCTGGATGTTGAATCTGGATGAATCTGTGAATCTGAATGTTGAATCTGGATGTTGAATCTGGATGTTGAATCTGTGAATCTGGATGAATCTGGATGTTGAATCTGTATGAATCTGTATGAATCTGGATGTTAATTCTGTATGAATCTGGATGAATCTGTATGTTGAATCTGTATGAATCTGTATGTTGAATCTGTATGAATCTGGATGTTGAATCTGGATGAATCTGGATGTTGAATCTGTATGAATCTGTGAATCTGTAGATTATTACCCAGCATTCATAAACTGAACCGAGATCTGAGACACTGGGGGTATTTCTTTATGCTCAGTGGGTTAAAAAATGGTCAAGCATTTCTCTCTCTCTCTCTCTCTCTCTCTCTTTCTCTGCCTCTCTCTCTCTGTGTCTCTCTCTTTCTCTCGCTTTGAACAGAATAAGAAGTGCAGAAATGTTTGTAGTGTGTTTTGTTAGTGTGGTGTCTTTAAAGAACGTGTCCTGTGTCTGTCCTCCTCTCTGTTCTCTTATCAGTGTAGGAACAGAACTCTGCCCCAAACTCCCAGCCTGATGCTCCTGCCTCCACCTTCCTCTCTGTTTCTCCCACAGCTTTGTTTTAAAACCCAGCTTTCTTAGGCAAACTAATGAGTATATGTACAGTAGCCGACTCCTGTATGTGATTTGAAGCGCTCTCCACAGATGGTATTTTCTTAAAATACGTTTCATTTGTGTAGTGTTCCTATAGCTAAACTGATAAAGCATGGTGCTAGCTACAGTAAGGTTGGGGGTTCGATTTCCAGAGAACACACATTCTGATGTATAGCTCTAATGGATTTAGATGCAGTATCTGAAATTGCAGAATTTATGCTTAAAACTGAAAAAAAATACTCTCATTTACACTTGTGTGTGTTTGAGTGCCGGAAACACATTCATCTTTCTCATCCTCAGCCGGGTTTATGAGAAGACTTATGGAATGCATGTGTTGTGTGTGTGTGTGTGTTTGTGTGTGTAATAATGGAGACTGTCACAAAGCCAAAGGTGTGTGTGGAATGAAGTTTATAGAAGTGTCGCTCCTCACTTGTGGGCAGATAGCGCCTTTCCTCCGTTTAATCCCTCCATTTAAGTAAAGCTCAGTGTGCAAATTGGCAGACTGGGACGTGGGCAGGCAGTCGGAGAGCGTCTCTGAGCAGTCATCCATGAATTCATTTAAAACCTGCGGGAAATACACTCAGAGTGTAATAGAGCAGAGGCCGCTCTGGATCTCTGCCATCCACTCTCTTTTCATCTGCTTTATTTCATTTATTTTGTTGTTTGTTTGTTGTTTATGTTGTTCCTTAGCAGGAAATATCTGTACACAAACCAACCCACTGTTGTGTTTCCTGTGACAGGAGAGGATCATCAAATTTCATTCATTTACACAGCAAACTGTGTTTACTTTCAGATTTCACACTCTTATCCTGTTTCCAGAGACTGTATCTGTGTTTGGTTGGTTGGTTGGTTTTACTCCCTGGTGGTTAGTAGTCCCAGATTTGGGGGTGGTTTGGTAACTTCAATAGCTTTTTAAGTGAAATAGTAGTTTACTTTGAAGTCAACCAGTTTACTTTTTTAATATAGATTCCCAGTTTTATTTTCATTAATTTATCAGTGCCTGTTGTTATTCTCTAGAAAATGATATTTCTATAGAAAATGATGTTTTATTAAAATATAATGAGTAAATATAAATATAATGTGAATCTTCCTTCACATAAAGCTTCTGCTTTCCCGAACGTGCCTCGCCTCTGTAATTACTGCTGGATGTGAGTCGATGGGCAATTGATGCAATAGAGAAACTAAAAGGCAGTAAAGGAGAGGGAGTGTGTCTGTGACCACAGGCATCTAATGGAGGATCGATCTACCTGCTGGAGTCATTTAAGATGAAAGACGGATTAGATGTTTAAAGCAACAGTTTAATGGCAGCACTGGACTGCTTCATAAGAGCAAAAACAAACCCAGTTCAGTACAGATACATCAACAGAGTAATATAGATGAGCAATTCCCTTCAGCTCAGATGTTAAAGATACTCCATCCTTCCTAAATAGCAACGAGATGGAGTGAGAGCAATAAGGAGGAGAATGAATGTCATCTGTTACTGCTGTAAATGTGTTTTGAGACTGAATCTGAGGTAATGAAGCATGACATTGAGCTGTTATACTAAGTGTACTGCAGTTTTGAGCAGTGTAAATGCTGTGGGTGATGTTTTTCTGCAGCCTGATGTCTCTCTTCTTTCTGTAAAGGCTCTTCTGAAATCTGACTTATTTTAGCTTTGATGTATTTGTGCTCAGTCACTTCAGAGAGACCGGTTACATAAAATAGTCACTAACTTAAGACTGTGTTTTAAGAACTAATCTGAGCAGCAAGCAATTAGTTAGGGCTAATCAGTCTTACAGTACTTTAGACCAATCAATTTTTTTTAACTGATTAAAAATAGTTGACCCCAAAAAAAATAGATAACTAACTTGTAAGACTAGTCAGAACATTCAGCCTTAAATCTCCTTTGTGTTCCACCAGAGGTAAAAAGATAAACAGGTTGAAGAGACATTAGGGGAACGTATGACAGATTTGTTTTTGGGTGAATGTTTTTAACGGTGGTGATGTCTGAAGATCACTGAACCAGTGAAACAAATGTTTTGTGTCTTACTGGTTTCTGTGAGATGATCTGTAATGCAGTAAGTCTGCAGCTGAAGGATCTGTCTGGGACAGAAGGGTTATGGAGACAGACACTTCAGGGCTCACTCACTCCTGATGGGCTGATCAGCATGAGGGGAGTATAGATTAAGAATCAGTTCTTGTCTTGATGAAACACTAGAGAATCTTAGATCAAGAGTTTCTCAGACAGCCTGCTGATTAAACCAGATTAGTTTGTGGACCATAAAGATATCTGAAATAAACTGTATTGAGTCAAAAGTTTCTTCCAAGATTCTCTGCATGGAAGCTGAAGAATCGCAAATCTTCCCCCAAGACTCTTTTTATTTTTCACACCAACAACTGTCATGACTGTGATTTTACCACAGTAAAATGGAGACACCAGAAGTCAAACACGACATGTCACTTGTGCTAGTTTTCTCAGACTAGCTAGTTTTCTCAAGCTAGTTTTCTCAACAGGATGTTAAAGTCTTCATTTACTGGTCTTGGGTCAGATTTGTTTGCATTTGAGCAACGCTACAAAAACTGATCCCAAAATAGCTTGTGTCTGGTGACAGAATGAAACTTATTTCCTAAAGGAGTTTTAGGAACCTGGGCTGTGGTCTCCCTCAGCATCTCCCACTCAGAAACCGGAAACTGTTGATCTCCTGACTGGAGACCCTCATAAACCCATCCCATTATATCACACAAAACTTAAAGTTTAAAGACACACTCAGAATGAACCTGCTCACTACCCAGAGGACTGCAGATGAAGAACAGAGCCGAACTGACAGAGCTGTTGAGAAAGATGCAGTCAGAGCAAAACTAAAGCAGCCTCTTGAGATCTCAGACTCTCTGAGCGGTCTCAGCCTCCCTTATACCCACCGGCAGGTTTTTATTACACACCAGACATCAGCATTGGTTGGACACACGTCTCAATGGACCACAGCAGCCTAGCATAACTCCAGCAGGCTGAAGGATCTGCTCTCTGATGGACTTCTATGTTCATGTCTCATTATTCAAATAAACATAGTAGCAGCTGCTTTTTGTCCCAAGATCATCCCCCAAGATTCTGACCTAAAATAAAGAGAAAACAAGCCAAAGGAAAAGAGAAATGAGGAGAGCATGAATATTCAACTCCAGTGTTAAATCTGGAGGTCTTTCTGTTAGCACAACATTCCTCTCAGACTCAAATTGTTATTCAGAAAGAACGATGAGTGAAGAAGGACAAGTTTGTCTTGTTTTCACTGTAGTACTTTGCATTCAAATGACTTTAAAGGACCTTCAGAAACAGCTGGTGTGAAGCAGGGCATTTTTGTTATTGAGGGATACTTCTGTCTCAGGCTGCAGGCTGTTGGGTGACCTTGAGGTCAGTGTAGTTCTAAGGTTTCCTCATGATTTTTCTTCTGTGGATTTCTCTTGCTCCCCTCTGAATGCACCAATGAACATCTTCAGTATCTTCTGTTTAATCAATAATTCAGTTTCTCACCAAACATTATCCAGGAGTTTTTACAGATTTGTGTCAGACTTGGTCATCATCTTCACAGCCTTCCTGATTTTGCCAAGTGAGAGATGTTCCAGAGTCAACATCATTGCTGACCCTGGGACAACATTCCAATCAACCAATCATTCTAATCAATTATATAGAAATAAACAACCAGATTTGAAGAATACGTTTACAGTGACTGTGAAGTTTAGGCTTATAACCATGGTTAGGTGCCTGTACACCTATCATTTCCCTAGGGATAATTTAGGGTTAGGGTTTAGGGTAGGGATGGGTTTTAATAAGGAAATGTTATTTCAGGGTCAACAAACTATGCTGACCCAGGAACATCTCTCACTTGGCAAAATCAGGTTGAGCGCAGGGGGCATGTGGTCTGAAGTGTCAGGAGTCAACTTATTTCAAGAAAAACGCTGTTTTCTGTAATGTTGTAGATCCTTTAAAGTGTTTACTGCGACGCAACATGTTGCAGCAGCTGGAATGTGTCATTCTGCATCTAACACATGTTCCACAGGTGCTGTGTGACACACACCACAACACAGGTGTGAAAATGATTTAAATTCAGTTTCTGTTCCTGCTTTAAATTCTGCATCTTTAACTATAATTGTACGTACTTACAAAAATGTATACAATGTAACTGTAACTACAATGTAACTGTGTACATGTTGTTAAGTTGTATTTACATTTAAGTATCTGCCCCAGCCCTAACCCTGTACCCAGAACATGACGTATGTGCCCAATAAGTACAACAGGTAAATCCTTTTATGTACACAGATTTAAAGACACATACTACAAAGTGAGACCCAGAATCCCATCCCATAATTCATCATTTGAAACTAAAATGGTTTGGTATAGAAACAAACTGCTCTAGAAATAAACAGACAGAATCTCAGAGCTTCCTCTGACTGCAGATGTCGGTTCTGTGTTCTCTGTGTCACATGCACGTCCTGCTTCAGGCCGGTTGTTCTACGACATTATTCCGCTGGTTTATTTCGAGGACACACTCAGACACCCACACATGATTTCTGTAGTCACAACATGAACAGGTTTGTCACACATTCAGAATGTTGCTGTCTCACTGTCACTCTCTGTTGTTCTCTCTGTCAGGCTGTCTGAAACCCTATTGGCTGTGATTTGTGTCACAGTCTGGAGGTTCAGGGATGGGTGGATGCGTCAGAGCACAGCAATCAGAGCCCATTTCCACAGATTAAAGTAAGTCCAGCTGAACAGGTATCTGGAGGGACAGTGATCTCCTGCTCTCTGCTGAGGAACATCACAGAGGCTTTTTCTGCATGCTGCTGTTTTCACTGGGTTGAATGTTGCAGGAACATCTGATGAGCTGCAGTGAGCAGAGGAACACAGGACTAGATAATGAAATTGAGGTATTAAAGTTTTACTACCATGTTTCAGGGCTTCATGAGAATTAGAATAATAACCCCAAAGCTCTCTCTCTCTCTCTCTCTCTCTCTCTCTCTCTTTCTCTTTAAGCTTTAATGATGGAATTTATTCAGTTGCTAGTGAGCAATGTAATTATGAACTGTAATCCTAATGATGATGGTTATAATAATCTTTAGAGTATGCAACGATCTGACACACTTGGATGTTTAATAAAACAATACAGTATTTCATCATTTTCTGCCATTGATCTGAAACCACCGACTGGATATTGATGAAATGATTTCTGTCACGTTCTGAAGAAGAAAGAAAGAGTCATGTGTTTATGAGGGAAATAACAAGAGAGTTTATTTTTTTGGATCCCCAATATTAAATATTGAAATTGAGAAAACAACATCCTGAAAAAATGAAACATAGTGTTGCTGTTGATTTGTATAATAATATCATATATAATATATAATTTCTCTGTGCTGTATGAGGGGTTTGACCATGAACTGGCCTGTGGGGTCTCGTGTGTTAGGATCAGATCAGGTGTCAGTGATTGTATGTTGTATGATTATATGACAGTCGTTTCACTGATGATATTTTAGGAAAATATTTTAGAAAAGGAAAAGGTTGTTGTTTGGCTGTCAGTGATATTTTGTTTGTTTGACCCTGTTCTGGAGATCAGCTTCTGCTGACTGAAGCGCGCATACACATGTTGAACCATCTGCATACTGATGGCCTACACACTCACTCTTATACAGGTGCTATTGAAAAACAACTGAGAGATACAACAACTGTAGCCTCACACACACACACACACACACACACATACTGCTCTTTCTTTTTCTGGTTTCAGGGCTTTGATTAGCCTGTGTAACCCTGTGTCTCTCTCTCCTTCTATCTCTCTCACCGCAGATAATAACATCTATAAATAGAAAGAGTTAATAGGAAAAACAAAAACCAGTAAAATGATAAACAGATTGTTGGAGGAATAAAGAGGTGTGTGTGTGTACCATACTGTGTGCACCATACTGACCTACTTATTAAATGAAGTTCCCATCCACACGAGGATTTTAAAAGTCACACACACCTACATTGTCGGGACAAGCCAGCGGTCTCCACGAGGGAAACTGATTATGAAACATACTAAATAATGCTACATTTAAAAAAAAAGAAAGGTTTCTGTTAAGGTTGGAATATACAGTTTGTTCAGTATAAAAGTCATTATGTCTATGGAAAGTCCCCATAAGGCACAGAAACAAGTGTGTGTGTGAGTAAAATATCCTACACTTGGAAACTGTGACTCATAACAGGGTTTGGGCAGATTAACTCTAAATGAAATGTGATGTCTCACTCGACCAATCAGAACTCACCTGCTGTGCCTGAACTCTGAGGCTACAGCTGGCATGTGTGTTTTTCTTTTATTCTTAAACGTCTGAGTTTGCTTGTTTCTCTTGGTCATCTCAAATGGCACTTTTAGATTTCCAAAATTTGGTCCAAATCTATTTGTCATTGCAGCTTTCTTGCCAAAATAAAAAACAATGAAGGCTGTTGGCTGACATCCACTGTTTATCACATTTCATGTGATGTTTGGGGGAGGTTAGAAGTTACTAAGTGAGAAATTTCCTTCAAAGATTCAAATCCATAAACATGAAATATAAAATATGCAACTACTTGCATACAATACAGTACAATATGCTACTACTTTCTCATGAAAGCTTGCTGCAGAAACCTGCTACTGTGTGTACTGTACATGATTTGTTTGTACAGTATTGAGGGTGTGACTGATTTGTTGCTCAGCCAGTCAGATTTGAAGCAGCTGTGAGGTCACACAGGTGCTGGTCATCACTCAGACACGCATAAACTCAACTACTTGCATAACAACCAGCTGAAATGGATTGTGCAGGTTTTGTGGTTTGTGTTGGAGGATTTACTGGGTTCTGTAAAGAAATAAAATGTCTCAGTAGTGATACATTTATTTTTGTATAGTTAGTTGTTAAGATGATGGTCTGATATAAAGGAAAGAAAGGATACATGTCATCAGACTCATGTCATCAGACTCATGTCATCAGACTCATATGAGTTTTGAGCTGTGTGCTCAATATTCTGTACATCACTCAACAGGAAATGATTCTTATTTTCATCACTCGTCTCGGTTCAACATTTCACAGCAATTTTTCTCTCCCTCTCTCTCACTCACTCTCTCTCTCTCTCTTTTGTTTCGTTTTGGGTTTCACAGGAAGTGGCCGCAGTTGTTTTATCCTGGCGGCAGTAATGCGGTGCATGAAATGACAGTTGATTACCTGTCAGAGACACTGAATGGTGTGAGATGCAGAGAATCTGATGCAGAGAATCTGCCGCTGCAGTGAGAATACACTATTTTGAGTTCTTGTTTAGATTGGGTTTAGATTTGTGGTCCAGACGAGTTAATAACAATAAAAGTTATTGGTGTTTGTGAAAGGAAAAACAAGAAGATTTTAAGTGGATCAAAATTTTCACCTCAGCATTAAAAATTATTCAGACAGTCGCTGATGAAAGAAAGCTGATGTGTAATTGTTTATTCTTGAAAATGCATTGTTTCTGCAGTGGCTGTATAGTGCTGTTGCTTTTGTTTGGAGATTAAAAAGTGAATCTAAAGTGAATTTAAAATCAGCATTAATGCAGTTTTTGGTTAGAAATATAAATAGTCGTTTTGTTGAGTTGTGAGTTTGATTCTCAGTACTGATAAACTGTTTGGCCTGAATGCACTAAAAGCCAAATTGATAAATGTAAACCTATCATCATGTGTTATGTGGAACACAATAGATGTTTAAATATTCTGGCTGCTGTTTTCAATATTGTGAGAGTGCAGAAGGTTTATAATCACAAACATGAAATGTGCAGGATTAATTTCAGTGTAAATCATTTGGTTTTATGAACATATGTACATAGAAATTAGTTTGTGCTTGTGTTTTCTAAATCATGCCCCAGTTGAGACACTGATTCCTGTCTGTAAGCAAGTAGCAAACAGATGAGCTTCACCAACACTGTGTGCATATTTAATTCTTACCGCCTGACAACATTCAGATGTATGAGCATTAGTGACTGTGGTTGACCTGCATAAGACATGCAGGCGTGACACATTTACAGTTAATTCACGGATATATTAGAGAGTTCGAGAGACAACAGCGTCACTGAGAGCTACAGTAGTGAATGCGCTAGATAACACTTCTGTATGACAGGAGCTCTTCTTTACCATCCCACACACCTGAGTCTGTGAGCGCTCCCATATCAGTCCAGAAAAGTGCAGCAAGTTTCGCCTCATTCTGTCACGCGGCTGCCTCTGGCTTCTTGACAAGGACAGGCAGGACTAACCTTTATATCAATAGAACCTGACAGTTGATCATTCAGATGCAAAACAAAGACATTCACCACACAAGCCCTTTATTACATAGAGACAGTCGCCGTTTCCCAGAAACCCCGGCGTTCTCGTCCTCAGAAGAGTGTCCACCTTCCACAGAAGAACTGATAAAAGGATTTTGTCATTTGAAGATGTTTGTAAGAGTCAATGTTTTTATTAGTCTGTCGGGGAGGCAGAACTCGTAGACAGATACGTAGGTTGTTCTGCAGCACTGTTGTGCAGTACTGAGGATGAAAACTTGGAATTGGACTCTATCCACATTTTCTTTTCATTTGCACTGTGATCACTGCTGTTATTCCTATGTGATATGACTTTTTGTGTAATATCTCCATTTTACCTTATGTAAGATATTTATTAAGGCTTTGATGAGGCAGTGAAGGACATATTGGATTTGACATGCTGTGTGCCTCATCCTACCACATCACACACATTCTCTAAAAATAACGCTGAAGGTTTAGCACAAAGCAGGCAACATCTCATGTGTCGTTTTTGGAGAAGGCAATCCCACAATGCACTGCAACATGTTTAGTGAAAAATGAATCCATGATGGTGTAAACATCACAGGTTAAATGGAGGTTCACCTTTAGTTCCATCCAGGTGAGTGGAGCTACAGTCCAGCTCACTCACATGATCACTTCTGCTCAAGTTCAGTTAGATTATGATGATTTATGAGTGGCTGAGATGTTTATGGTATAAAGAATCTTTCCATAGTTTGACATGTTAATATCTAATCTGTTATATATCTCAGCTTGACAGGATGAATTTGCTGTTGAACAGTATTACTGGAATCATGTACACATCTTTTATATACAGTCATATTTTATATACATATATACACATACAACTTTTATATTTTATACATATATAACATGACACTGTTAAATACAGATGAAGACAAAGATATTGGCCAAATATTGGATAAAAATAGTATTTCATTTTTTGTTGATGAATGATAACATTTGGTCTAAGTTGGTGATGTTTTGAAGAACCTCTTCTGTCTGGCTGTTTTAATACTCACAGCTCTCAGAAGATACACAACACAAGTTAAATGTGATTGTGCAGAACGACTCACACAAGTGTTTGTTCTGTTTTCAGGTATGTTTGTTCTAGAGAGACAGAGTTCTATATCAGGAGAGAATATTTTATATCACTATGGTGCCGGGGGTCAGTCTCCATGACTACAGCTGTGTGGGCTGATTTATATCAGAGATAAATTTAGGATTAGCTGTCAGCGAACAACAACACAATAAGAACTGCAATCTTTCTCTTTTTCTGTTGTCTTTTCATCTCCTTACATTTGTGTTGCTGTTGTACTCAAGAAAAAGTACCACAGTTCCAGTGTGTTCTTTACAGTGAGTTTTACATTATATACAGATATAATAATCAAGCAATAAGACATGGTAAAGGTGAAGGTTTCATGGTATTACTGTCTGATGATCACTGCACCACCACAAAACTTATAGTGAAGGTCATCCAACAGCTAAACCCTTATGAATAGTTGTGAATGTAAGTGGTTCTTGTTTATGCATAAACTCACCATGATGCTACAGTGGGGTGTAGTGGATGCTTGACAAGGCATTTCTAGGGGGTTGCTAGGGCATTACTTGTGGGTTGCTAGGGTGTTATGAATGGTTTCTACTGTAGGTGATTGCTTACTGGTCCTAGTCAGTGTTTGTTATAACTGACCAACTGCCTATTTAGACAGGAAGAGACTGTCTGACTGACCAATCACAGTGGCCTGCCTGAAACTAAACTATGAATATGTGATATTGGAAGTTGTGATATTTGTGTGATTAACAAAAGACGTTTTCTAGCAGATGGTGGTGTTGTCTCAGTGTGGATGTGCTTCACTGAAGATCATTGTTCTGTGTGTTTGTGTCTCTGTCTGCAAGGAAACGCTGTTAAAGAAGATCTTCAGAGGTGCTGGGAGGAGACATCCTGCAGCGCCTCAGAGACTTAACTAATTCTCTTATGCCCTTCAAGAGTTCTGAGAGCTGAAGAGAAAGACAGACAAAACACCAAGATCTAAAATGAAAGAATTGTTCTTTAACACCACGTGAACTAAACACAATTCATTACTGTACATTATTCAGAAGAACAAAAAGTTTGTTTTCACCTCTGAAAGAACTTTGTTTTGTTGATGTTATTATAGTCACATTGGTGAGGTAAATAATATTAATAAAGTAATTATGAAGCTTGGGCCAACCTCACTGTAATTGATTAAACTCTACAGTATATTTCTCATGATACATACATGTCTTTGTTTCTCTTTCCTCAGACACACAAACACACATGTTTCCACACATGTTACATTTGTTCTGATGGTTTCTGTCCTCCTATAGACAGAAGTTTTGGTTATGTTGTCTGTCTTTATTTAAATGCAGCAAACAAAATCTGACAGTTCTGAATGATTATCTCCATCTTCTCTGAGTTTATAACTGCTCAGTGTTCTCAGTGTCATTTGTTTGTATAAAGTGAGAGAGATGGTTGTGTTGCAGTCTCTGCGGTCTGAGCTGACAGTGAGTGAGTGGCTGAACTTTTAGAGACTGAAGAAAACGTGAGTGGCCTGTTTGTTCTAAGCGTGATGCCACAATGCGGCAGGTGGTTGCCGGGGTCTCTGTGAAGTTTCTGATCATCTCCAGCTGTGTCTCAGGTCCTTTCTTTGATGTACGTCTGTCAAAATTTCTTTCCTGTTTATCATCCGGCATGCAGAAATCATACATCTGTATGTACGTGTGTGTGTGTGTGTGTGTGTGTGTGTTTACCAGACTGTGTGAACTGGCCTGTAAAGTTGTCAGCAGAGATAGACATTTACCTCATGCTTGTCTGAAATAATTCAGCCATCTTAAACAGCAATGTAAATCACCCTTCTACTCAATAAAACAGCACAGAATTACCTCCCCCCATCTCCTGGAATTATTCCCCCATCTCCTGGAATTATTCCCCCATCTCCTGGAATTATTCCCCCATCTCCTGGAATTATTCCTCTATGTCCTGGACTTAAACTTGAGAGGAAATGATGGATTTCAATATGCATAATGAAGTTCAGTGGCTGAGGAAGCAAAACAACAAAGAGACAGTCTGCCTTTAATAAAGTATATAGTAATATAGTGATATTTCACTTTCACTTCATACAGCTCCAGAAACAGATGAAATGCATTCAGCATTTCATCAAACCACCTCAGCTATGAGATGTGTGTGCATGTTTATATGTATACAGTCAGTCCGTTGCTGTTGTTTAATAGCATATGTTATGTGGCAGGTGATAGTCTTCCAGCTGCAGATTTCATGGGTCACATGTTTAGTGATGTCACTGGGCTTGTTTTGGCCAGATGGTGTGGCGCTGTGGCTAAACTCAGCTTATAACCAGACTGTTACTGGTCCAGCTCCATATGGAGTGAGTCATGACGTATCACCATTTACCCTTGAGCAAGTTTCCTTCTGACCTTCATGTTGTTTCAGACCGTATGACTTTTCTTTCCTCTGTAAAGAAGTTTAGATCAGAGGTCTTCACTGAGGTCCACAGAGCAGCAGAGTTGATCTCCAGCCCAGCATCATTCATCTCCGTTACTGTTATTGTAAGAGTTTTGTGTTCCACAGAGCAGTCAGTCACATGTTCAGAAGAACATGAGGGATGAGAAAATGAAGACAGAATTGTTTTAAGTTTTCTTTTGCTCTGGGCAATTGTCCCTGTAGGAAGTGAACTGTAAGATAAAGCATCAGTTTTCATTAAGATTTTACTGTGAATTAAAAATATCTGCTCAAGCTTTTCGCACCCTGAATGCTCTTGAAAAT
>JAZGTI010016021.1:0-13028 GCA_036877585.1 Botia kubotai
TGTTGTTGACATGTTCTGTACATTAACAGACAAACGTCACTGCATGTCCACAAAATGCTCTTTTACGCTGTGCAGGTCGGCTTCCATCCGGAATCAGAGAGGTATGAGGAAGAAGATGAGCTGCTGGACACATTCCAAAAACATTCCTCTGTCTCTTCCGTTTCCAAACACGACAGTAGTTTGTAATCTCTGGCATTCTCACCTGTGACACGCTGAACGCGCTCGGACACGCTCACATGTGTCTGTGTGTGTCTGTGTTGTGTGGGTCTGTGTCTGTGTCTGTGTGTGTGTCTGTGTTTTGTGGGTCTGTGTCTGTGTGTGTGTCTGTGTTTTGTGGGTCTGTGTCTGTGTCTGTGTGTGTGTCTGTGTTTTGTGGGTCTGTGTCTGTGTCTGTGTGTGTGTCTGTGTTGTGTGGGTCTGTGTCTGTGTGTGTGTCTGTGTTGTGTGGGTCTGTGTCTGTGTGTGTGTCTGTGTTGTGTGGGTCTGTGTCTGTGTGTGGGTCTGTGTCTGTGTCTGTGTGTCTGTGTGTGTCTGTGTTGTGTGGGCTGCAGCATTTCCTCTGGATGTTGTACATGAAGTCTGAAGAATGTCTGTGTACAAATGGGCGGATCTCATTGTTCAGCGTGTCTGTGGCTCCACTTTAAAGATATTTTTTATGCTGGTTAAAAGTCTCTTCACATCCTGATAGCAATCACATAGTACTTTCTAGCTTTTCTGTAGCTCAGTGGTTAGAGCATGTTAACAACGCCAAGGTTATGGGTTTGATCCCAGGGATTGCACATACTCAGAATCAATGTGTGGTATAAGGCAATTTAAGTCGCTTTGGATAAAAGCGTCTGCCAAATGCATAAATGTAATGTAAAGTAAAGTGGTCTGAATATACTTATATAAATATATATATATTTTCTGTGGAAGCCATAAAATGAGAACCATTCAGAACCATAAAATGTTCGTCCAATCATTGCATTCAGTCCAAATGCAATGATAGGATGTCCTGCTTACCTGTCAAACTATGTCTGCGTTCACGTGTCAGAGGAGGCGTGGCTTTGGAGAGCGCTCTGAAGGGAGGGCGGGATCTAATGCTGTCAAAGCTAGCTTGCTGTTGTTGACCTGAAATTGCCCACTCTGCCCTGATGTACTCATGAGGACTGTGTTTTCTGTTTGTGTGAAAACCGATATGGGCACTATTGTTGGTGAAATGTGTGTTGTCCAGTCCTGAGATGCCCAGAGGGCATCTGTCTGTCGTGGGAGGGTCATAAATCAGAGATGGGGGCCGCGGTGGAGCTGTTCGGCGCGTGAGGTGAGCTGAGGTGTCTGTCAGGCCTGCCCAGATAACAGTGACATGAGAACTACGGTTACCAAATGGACCCAGTCAGACGACACCACCGCATCAAAGCTGCCAAAACAGACTCGGGCCCGGCCAGCAGCCTGTCAGAGTCCCGGACTCTGTTTGCTGTCCAGAATCACTATGTGTGTGTCAACATCACACTCAATGATTGTGTGAAGATGGAAGTTGAATGAGGAAAAATATGTGTAATAAATGTGTAATAAAAAAGTGTAATAAATTAGGCTTTTTATATTAGCTTTCTAAAGAGGCTGCCACATCCCTGTCATTTTAACAACTTTTGCCATTGCTGAAAATATTTAGACCCTTGAAAAGGAATGAATTTCATTGCACCAGATAACACAATACCAAAGTTACCAATACCAAGTTTGTTAGCCTTTACATTATAACAACAGATACAGTAATACTGATATATGCATATTTTTTATGTATAAACTGTAGACACTGTTCACAAAACACTTTTTGTCACATTAAACAAACGTCTAGTTACGTGATAAACTACACCTGCGGTTACTTAACTAGCGCACCCTAAAATTACATTGAGAACCATTAGTTAGTTGGCTAGTTGGTATAAAAATGTATTCCGGTGTCTTTTGTGTGCAAATGCACTATTATTATTATTATTATTTTTAAGAATATATTTATTTATGTTAAGTATCTACTGTTACATAATGCACTAAAATTTAAGTATGTCTTTGTGTGCTTAAGTATTCAGATACATTCCACAGTATTAAGTACGAGCCCTGTGTAATTGACTTGTATTAGAAATGCTTCCCAAAACATATGGAAGTCTTTTGTGTTTGTGTCGGCGTTCATTCCTGGTCACAGAGGAAAAATGCCTGGAATAATCTGTTGAGTTGAAGCAGTTAGCCGCAGAGTCCCGTGTGTCTTTCATCTGCTGTGGATGAGTCATTTCAGAGCAGTACGGTCCACAGAAGCCCTCACAGATATTTCCAGACTCTGTCAGAGGACATGCACAGTGGTCTCCAGAGTCTGTATTATCAGTTAGTCTAATGTGAATTTTGGAACGTCTGTGGTTTGCCTCCCGATGTTTTAATGACAGCGTGCACTGCTGAGCTGGAACGTTCCCCTACAGTTTGGGCAAAACCTGATGATCTGTGTTATTCCAGAATGATCCGAGAATATTCCAGAGAGCTTTAGTGAAAGCAGAGCAACATGATCTTTTGTGTCATGGAGTTTAACATCATAGATGATTTATATGAGGTTTACTCAAGGAAAATAAAACCAGACTCGATCAGTTCTTATTTACCACCAGCCAGTAAATTAACAGTATTCAAGTCAAACGTTCCACGAACTACTTTAGAATAATGTGTTTTATATATGATATATATATAACATACAAATGTTCTACCGCACAAACGTTTTGACAACGTTGTAGCGAATGTTAGCCAACATTCTGAAAACATCCCCCGTTAACCGGTTTCTAGTGAACCGATGTGCTTAAAAGGGATGTTTTAATAGGCTTATTTTATAATGTGATTTTATAGGCTGTTATTTTCTCATCTGTTCTGATGCAGTGGCCTGTAATACGTAATTGTTGTATCTTTAGGCTGTAACAAAACACGTAGCGGATCAGGTGGAACAGGTTCAGCCGGAGGTTACTCCAGGATGTGCTTCAGCGAGAACCTAATGTTGTGATGTTTGCACACATCCACTGGGAATCTCTGTGCCAGGGCTCATAAGGAACAGCCCAGTGTTTGTATGGTGACTATCAGACGGAATGTTGAAAAGATTTTTACTCTCGCACTACCAGAGCAAACGACGTTTATTAGCATATCTGCCCAGAGACAAACGACTGAAAATGAGTTTAAACAAAGATGTCATTGTTCCCAGACACAATACGATTGATCTGTCTAAAATAAACTGCCCAGACAACAATTTTAGGCTGTAAGAACCTTTCCCTCAAGTAACAAAAACTTGTTGATGTTGTTTTAACGTTATTGCTTGGATGTAAGAACATTATTAAAACTTTTTAATTCTGTAACTTTTTAAAACGTTCCACTAACAACTTAAGAATAATGTTTTTGATGGATGTATATATATATATATATATATATGTGTGTGTGTGTGTGTGTGTGTGTGTGTTCAACAAGAACTTTGTTGAGAACTTTGTTGAGAACTTTTAGAGAACGTTAGCCAATGTTCTAGTAACGTTCCTTGTATCTGGCTTGCACATTTGCTGGAAAAGGCAGGACCATTTTAATCCAACGATAATTTAGTCTAATAAATCAATAATATGTATTTTCCTCAGATGTGCATTAATAAATAATCAATGATCGTAAAAGAACAGCAATAGCAGACAAATGTTTGGAGGTCAGTTACACGTTTATTATAATTAAGAAGATACATATTGATTACTAAATAAAAATAGATTAAAAATCAGATGCAAAGAAAGAGACAAACCAAGTTCATGTCGTCAATACTGAATGATTATTGATACTGTATATGATCACTGTCGAGAATGTACAGTAACTTTGACATATATAATATGAATGAATCATATAAGCAGCCTAACATTTGTGAATCAGATTAACACACATTTCTCTGACAAGGTCTTATCATTCTAGACTTTGACAAACCCTAAAAGACAGCCATCGATGCACTCAGAATAAATTCTGTATTCTTAATATCTATCATAAACAATTGTTAATTGAAATACAAGCCACCCATCCAAGTACATGAAAACTAACATCTTCCACATTAACTGGGAAAAAACGCCTCCAGAGGGCCTGTGTTTTCCTGTCAGACCCTCCGATCTCTACCCGCAGGGTTTGATAGCTTTGTATGGAAAGGAACACACAGCTTGGATTGAGTTATTAAGTAAATCTGCTGTAGGAACTCGGTTTGTCAGTGCTGATTAAAGAAACTGAGAAGACACTTGTCGTTTGTAGTGTCTCATTATTCTTTCTTTTCCTGTGTAGCTCCGTCGCTCTTGTTCTTGGGCGGCGGGCTGTCGAGGAAGAAGTCGTTGCAGGCCACGGTGAGCGCCCCCATCAGGATGATGAACTCGGTGAAGTCCACCTCGCCGTCGTTATTGGAATCCAGATCGTTCATGACGCGCTCCACCGCGTCTTTATCTTGAGCGTTCTGAGGTGACAAACAGAACGAGCTCAGTGTGTGTGCGGATCATGTGCTGGAATGTTCCTCATTGGGCTAATGGTGCTAAGTACCTTTCTGGTAACATCTGTTACATTTGGTAACACATGGAGACATTTATTGCACACTGTTTAGCACTAATTGTGTGTATGTGCTCTTCTCTCACCCCTAGATAGTTTCCCAGCTCCTCCGTCAGCAGTTCCCTCAGTTCTCCTCGGCTGAGCGTGTATTTGTCTCCTTCGTTCCCAGAATACTTATGAAAGGTCTTGATGAGCATCTGCATGGCGCTCTCCAGGTCGGAGCTGGGCTCTTTGGACATGCTGCAGGTGGTTCATAAAGGTCAAAGGTTAGACACAACGAGGTGGCGCGCCCCTCGCTAGACCCAGCTGCATGTGTGGTCACATGACAAGCGTGGGCGGAGCTTTGGCTCAATTTATTCTGGCACAAACACAGGATATGTACACAGGGTCAAAGATCATTTTAAGTCTGTATTTTACGAGTGTGTGTCTGTCTGGGGGGTTTCACTCAAAAAGCAACATTCTTACACGTCACACTTTGAGCGCGGCATCCTGGATCTTCAGTCTCCAGGTTCAGCGATCTACAGCGCATGTGTAGAAACAGACAGAAGCATCGATGAGGTGCAATCAAGATAAGAAAGACTGGAGCTGAAATCTTCTCACACAAGCGTTCCTGTGTGCGCTGCTCATCTGAGCAGAAGTTTGATACAATTACATATCAGTTTGATGTCAAAGACACGTGGAGAAGTTTTGTTAGACCTGTGAGCACTGTTGTGCTGTACCTCGCTTTATATTTGCACTTCTGGGAGAAATAAACAACAAACAAACACATTTTGAATTTCTGCTGAGGTTACGATGAATAAAGGATGGATTGTTCTGACTCTTGTTCTGAAATGTTCTTCATTTCATTGTTAAGAGAGCAACTTCTTCTGGTCTGGTTAGGGTTACATTTTGAGTGCTTCAGGAAGCGCATTAGTACAGGAGCTTGAGAACGCTACTCTCAGCTAAATCATCGACCTGTCGCTCAAATAACAGCGACCGTATCTGAGGAAACATTAACATTAAACTGTCAAAATAAAAAGTAATCAGAGACTCCACACACACACACACACACACACAAACCTAATAATTAATAAAGTTACAATACTGTTGCGTATGTGTGTATGTATTTCTGAACTATATAGATTAAATTAACCTGGTTTGAACCAGGTTACTGTCACCGGTTACTGGTTTGAACCAGGTTACTGTCTCCGTGCTTCAGGTACTTGTAGCACTACATCATGTCATTTAACTAATTAGTTAACCAAGAGAGGACCTAATTATGCTGGTGATTATGCTAATTATGCCTCAAGTACTAAAACCAAAAAACGCTGCTCATGAAATGGACACTAACTAGAAAACATAGGTTTAATGTATAGAAATATCCTGCAAATCTTTCGTAGGAGGCATTTTAGAAATCAACCGGCATTTTTAAAATAAACAGGAAATTTAGAGAAGCAAATATTCTATACAACCTCATAGAGTGAAATGCACAGAAACAAAAACAGGTGCACCGTATTGTTAAACTTATGGCACATTTTTGCAGGAGACAGAAAGAAACAATAGAGAACTTCATTAATAAAACCAGAACAGAGTCGAGGAGAACAGAAGTGACACCTGGAAAACTGCCTGTTCTAACACAGAGAGAGAAGAAGAAGTGATGAGTGTGTTATCTGATTAGTGAGGACGATACATTAAAATGTATAAAGCAGCTCTATAAAAACTCATAATGGTTCACTAGTAATCTGAATATTTTCCTCCATCTTCATCAGCACTCCTCACCAAATTCTAAATATTATAAAATTTGAAAAAGTCAAATAATATGCCAGCAAACACAAATCGATTGACTCCCAGGTCACGATGCAAACTAGTTTAACTAGTTCAGTTCATTAAAGCAGCTTCAGGTTTTGACTAATGCTGACTTCACCTAAAATACCAAGACTTGAGGGCTAACCAGCTTAGAAGAAGATCTTTCCAGAATGTAACAGCAGGGCCGACCTATAAACTTTTGTTAGAGAAGACGATCTGAAGATATAAGAGACATCAGAAGATAATCCAGGGCAGAAGAAGCACCATGAGAGACAGGAGCTCTTTCTCTTCTCTGAGCTGGCGGTCTTACCTGAATGTCTACGGAGAGTTTCCTGTGTTTGCGATGAAGCGCTGGAGAAAGCCACAGACAGCCAGAGAAGCTGAGGAGCATACGAGGAGAGAGAGGAACCTCTGGGGTTTAAATATCACTCACTCCCCCCTCCTTCCTCAAGAACATCTCCCATCTTCAGTTTCGGCTGTCCACCCGCCTCCTGTGCTCACCTGCCAGTGTAAGGGCCATTTGACCCCGTCGTGCCAGTTAACTCAGTACAAGAGGACTCCACGGGCCAGTGGAGTTTGGGTTGAAGTTCTTTAGTGTTGAGCAGCTGGAGAGGGTCAGTTCATGCAGCAGGGAATCAGAGTATGTGGTCAGTTGGTTACATTGAATGGCTGCTTCAGTTATGTATGTTTAATGGAATGGTCACGCATCAGGTCAAAAGACAGCTGGTTTTATGTTTCTGTCACTGGGCCGTGTGATGTCCTGCTGTTACACTGAACAAACTTCATTGCATTTTAGTGTTTTTTTACTGGGCTGTGTATTGGGAACACGTTTAGAACTTTAGAAGTCAGATAACGTACATACGGGTACAAAATATGAAATAACATATTCTGCAATACTTGTTTATCCCAGCTAACACTTTTAGGTTGTAAGGATGTTTCCCTAACCTTTCAAGTAACAAAAGCATTACAAATGTGATTTTAGACGTTTTTAGACGTTGTATTGACGTTATTTCTCCATTATGAGAATGTTACTCAGGTATATTTTAACCCCATAACATTTTTAAAATGTTCCACCAGGAACAAGAAGTTTCTATATAACGTTGACAGAACGTTTGTAATCATTTGTCAACGTTCTGAGAGCGTTTCCTGTTAGCTGGGCAGGCGTGACGTTGGTGGAGTCAGACACACCAAAGCAAACAGGTCTGTAACTGAGGCGGTTTTACGTAGCCAGATATACATGACAACATGAGCTAAACGAGACCTCATTAGCATAACGAGAGCTCATTAGCATGATCTGAATGAGTGCGTTTTAGGCCGTGTAGAATTTCACACTGATGTAGGCTATACATATCTCTATAATGCATAATGCATTCTGTGCAATGCATTATGTAAACTGCTAGACTGTACAGAGATAATAGCTGAAGGGTGAAAGTACAGATGGTTTTGTTTGTGAATGGGGACGATGTGTAACGTTTAGCGTGATATACACGCACTCGCGAGTTGTTTGGATTTGCATTCCTTCTCGTTGTAGCGAACATCAAATTTTCATGACGAATAGGAAAACGTCATGCGTCTTTACCACATGTTGCTATATCAAAATTCATTGAATCATTGATAATTAGTGAGAAATTCAAGGAACACAAAGATAAGGTTCCACATCAGTCCAGGGTTACACGGTCGTGTGCCAGAACAGGCGATAGTTACGTCCCAGCTAACAATTTTAGGTTGTAAGAATGTTTCCCCAGCATTTCCATTAACATTTCTCAGAAAAAGGTTCTGAGAATGTTCCCCGTTAGCTAGGATAATGAAATACAGCATCAATGAATGTCATATACTGACACAGCTACTATAAATGTATTGTAGCTACATACAAATGATATAGAAATTGTGGTTGTTTAGGTGCTCGTGTGGCTGTACTTCATTTCACTCAAGACTTTATCTTAGCTTGCTAACATTCTGATTAATTGGAAGTTAAATCAGATCAAAAATATTAAATGCTGTTAGAAGCATTTTGTTTTGGAGTGATTTTGGGAAGTTCTACTGAACTCCACAGAGTTTAAACTACTAATTATTCGACACAAAAGTAGAGTTTTGTGGGAGCCAATGGAAAAAATACAGACCTCAGAAACCGAATCAAGATCTTATTCAAATAAAACATCAAAATACACACATTACTGAAATGTTTGCCTTTTATTTTAGATCTCCAGGGGCCTTCCTGTGTTAGTGAGAGGATTCTTTGGGACTTGTTAGGGCCCCCAAAGGGCCAAAAGGGCCCCTGGTGTGAATTCCATCCCAAGACTTTGAATTATTGAGCGCCGGCCATCATAAGGACACTTAACATTTGATATTCCTGCTGTTAAACCAGTCAATGGGAAGAGCACATTAAAGAATAATACAAACAGCATGTGGAAGACTCACAGCTAATGGAGGGTGTAAGAGAGAGTCAGATAAAAGTATACAGTCAAAATGTTAAAGCATGCCACGACACAACGATATTTAACACAAAACTGCTTTATTCTCATGCAAATACAGCTCAAATTTGGCAGAAATGTGAACAACAGAATCGATGTTTACATCCCTTATGAAAATTGACCATGTTTTGGTTCAGTAACCAGAGTTTAACCCCTGTATTTGTAGCATAACCACAAATTTACCATCACCTCACTACAGTACCCATTGCGATACCACGATAGCTGAAATAAAACTATGCTAATAACAATGATAATCTGCCATATTGTTCACTATGGTAACGCAATGGTTATTTTTCAAACAGTCAAAATGGCAAAATGGCTCCAGAAAAATGACATTTCATTAAACAAAAGTGTTAAAAAGAGGCTCAGGGGGATATTTGAGTTAGCGCAACACTGGTAAGCATCTTTAGCTCTAGCACCAGACCGAGTAACTCTGTTATTAAGGGCACAAGTAAAGCTTTCTCAACATCTATGATCTTTCCTGGCTGTGTGGAGATGTTGATATGGGAGGACAGTGGTTACGGTACCCCTACAACAGCTCTGGCTCATACAAACAATAATAATATCAGTTATTGCAGCCCGCTGGCCATTGGTCTCATCTGTGGCTGTTGCCAAGACCGGGCGGTTCTCTATTACACACACACTTTACAAACTGAATCAAAGGCAGCGTTATTTGAATCAGAAATGAGTACTGTTAATATGGCTGTGCTTCTTTTGCAGTTATATCATTTGTAGTGTATTGGCCGGTTTTCTTGTGTGTGTGTGTGTATGTGTGTGTGTGTGTCTCACTACAAAAACAACAAAAAACAAACACAAAAGCGTAAGATGAGCGACTCTCAGCTTCTATGAAGACTCCTCCATTTTTTTCTGCTCCTCAACTTTCTTCTCCTCAGGTTTCACCTCCAGCTCCACCGTCTCCTCCTCGGCCATCGCCTCTTTGGCCACTGGCTCCTCCTTCGCCACCTGTGGCTCCGCCTTCGCTTCTACCTTGGGTTCTGCCTGCTTTGGTTCTGAGTTTGCTGCGTCCGTCTCCTGGGCTGAACTCGCGGCTTGCGATTCTTCCTCCAAAGATCGCTGCTCGCTGACAGTCTGCGCCAGATAGCCAATCAGACTCATGTACTCCTGGAAGTTGACCTTCCCATCCTGGTTGTTGTCGAGCTGCTGACGCATGCCTTTAAGAGCATCACTGTCTTCTGTGCCCTAAACACAAGGGTGTTCAGATGTTCAGATGTGTAGCTGTTGTTACACTAAGTGAAGTGACATGCAGACCAGTTATGGTGACCCATACTTGGAATTTGTCCTCTGCATTTAACAAGTTAGTGCACACACACACATTAGAAGCCGCGAGTAATGTACACATACACCCAAATCGAACCTGCAACCTTCAGCGTACAAATCTGACTGTCTAACTCTTAGGCCACACCTGCCCAAATGCTGCACTTACAGATCTGCTGATACTCACTGCTCTTGATGATAAATGACAAATATAAATTAGAAATTGTATTTTTGAAAAAAAAAGATTTATAGTTTTCACTTTTTACAGTGTATGTCTGAAAATGGTGTCAAATAAGTTTTGTTAGACTTGAGAAATGACCGCAGCTTCTAACCGTCAGAATGTTCTTCAGCTGATTCTTCACAAGCGTCTGGAACTCTTTTGCTCCGAGGTTTTCTTTGCCCTTGGCAGACTTCAGAAAGACCCCCACCACTGTTTTAATAGCTGCCTCCATCTTTACTTTCACTCTGCACACAGAAAGAACAGCAGCGTCCATCAGACAGCTGGAAGTGTGCACAGATTTCACAACAGTTAAAGGCAGGGTAGGAGATTTTTAGCAGAAACATTTTTTGTTACACTGGTTGAAAGCCTCTTCACATTCGTCCTATCACTGCATGCGGTCTGAATGCAATGATAGGATGTCCTGCTTGCCTGTCACACTATGTATGCATTTATGTGATGGAGGGGGCGTGGCTTTGGAGAGGCGGGACCTTACCGTTAATTCCATGAAATATATTCAGAATGATGAGTGTATTGAAAATGATAGCTGCAAAAGCAAGTTTGACATTTGTTGACGTAAAATGTGATCTCCAGATAATGGCTTTTGTCCTTCCTTCAATGTAAGTCTGAGTTTATCAAACGCCACGTCTGCCTGCCATACCATTTTAAGTATGTGCAAAAACTAAATACTTAGCTTTAAAGGTTTAAATTCCCAGCTCAACAAATGCACAACACAAACAGTGATGCTTGCCTTACCATGTGTCACTAATGAAGTAGGCAGAGAAACTCATTCGATGGTTTGTGACGAGCTCAACAGGGTAAAGTCAACACTGTGAGTCCATTTACTAAGTATACAGTATCTGAACGTGTGCTAGGGTGTGTAGAATGGAAATCTAGTGGATTAGAACTGACAGTGGATTGCTGATAAGTGGCTGTGCTAATCTTTGATAGGTCATCTGATCTCCTGATGACCAAACCACAGCGTGGCTTCATGTTTCTCACAGGATAACCGACAGCTCAAAGACATCTCGGCTTTTATCTCCCTTTTCTTTCTTCACTAACTCTTCATTGTTTTACCCAAGGAGAAATGCATTTACTTGCTCTTGTGTTAATGCGTTTCACCTCAAAGTCTTTACCGATTGGTCAGAGTTTCGAAGGAAATGCCAATAGCCAATCACATCGCAGATCAAAGAATGGACAGCATTATTCAAATTCTTTGAAGTATGGAAGGTCGTCACTCAGCTATGATTGGTATGAAGATGCTACGGATGTCAACAAGAACAAAACATTTGACGTTACCTACAAAAAATGTGTCATTTGTCAAACAATGTGCATGAATGCAAAATGGTCAAATGTCAAGTCACTAACTGAGCATTTTGTTATATCTAGCCATAGATGAACTAAGCAAACAATGTTCTGTAATGTACTTTTGACAAAAATATTTCATTGATAAAATCTACACACTAGATTTGAGTGTCCTGCAGAGATACAAGCAGAACTCTGAGAGCTTGTAATGTTTTGAATTCCAGACATTTCCCTTCATGCGTGTCATTCAAACTTAACCAGAAAGTTGCGACTTGCTAATTAGAAGAGACTGCAAACATTGTCATTCTCATAACTCTGAAAACACTGATGTACAAAAAGAGTGACATCCACTGGTCACAAGAAAGCCAACTTGTACAATCTGAAAAACAAAGGTTTTTAAAAGGTTCTTCAAAGCAATGCCATAAAAGAACCATTTTTGGTTCCCCAAGGAACCATTCTGTAAAAAGTTCTTAAAAGAACCATTTTTCCTACCTTTTAATAGTCTTTTAGAAACTTCTTTGCACTACAATATAGCTTTTGTGAAGCAGAAAGGTTCTGCGATTGTTAAATGTTCTTTATGGAACCGTACAGCCAATGATGGTTCTTCTATGGCGTCATGTAGCACCTTTTTTAAGAGTGTAAACCAAAATCTGTGTAGGCATGTTTGTGATCTGACACGGCTTCTAATGCCTCTAAATGAGCTGACACGCATACGCACAGCGTTTCCCCCCATCAGCATCAATAAGCTCATGCACAGGTAGTTGGCAATTACAACACACTGTCATTAGCTTAATTTAATGAGAGAATGCGATGCAGAGTTGACGCAGGAGATGCATTGTAGAGTTCCTGCTTTCACAGGCCGTGAGAGAGTGAGTTCTTTACATTAGTCCTAAAACAACAGGTGGAGTGATGCAGGAAATTATTTCTAATTCCTTTACACACACACACGCTATTTGCTAATGATGTCACTGTTTAACTGTATACTTCATTTACGCCTTAAATAAACCTTACATACTTTACATGCTTTCCAACAATCAAACAACGACAGTGTCTCAAACCCTAGTGAACTGCCCTATCTAGACAGCAATTTGGGCCTCTTAACCTCATTCTGTTTGAAGGAAATATTGTTTCAATGCGGGTAGTTCTAATCGTTCCACATTACATTTCATTTCTTTCGTATTTTTGTCTTTTAATTTGTCTTTTAAATAAAATAAAACCACAACACTGCCCTCGGGCTGTCACACATGCAGATAAAGTGTCTGTCTGGAGACCCAGACAGTGTCTTCACACCTAAACAACTGCCTTACTGTCTAGTGCACGAGCAGCAGGATATTAAACACAGCCCCATCCCAGCTAACACAGTTAGGCAGTAAGAATGTTTCCTTAACGTTTCCAATAAGGAACAAAATGTTAAAAATGTGTTTTTGAATGTT
>JAZGTI010016022.1:0-13028 GCA_036877585.1 Botia kubotai
TGTAGCATAGCCGTCTTCTAGATCTTAACCCAAAGTTCTGTCTGTGTGACAGAACTTTATACCTGATAACAAATGTGCTAACTTAAACATTCAGGGAATCCCACAGAGATTTCCTGATAGGAGCACAGCAGGGGGATCCTTTGATACCACTGAAACTCCACGAGAAGAACTAACCAAATGGGATCCCATAGCAAGGGAAATCCTTTGATCCCACTGGAGCCTCACGAGAAGAATTAACCAAATGGAATCCCACAGAAACCACACAGAACAAATGTATAGGAGTTTTTGTATCTGTGGGACAATCACAGTGTTATACCGTATAAAATTAAAAATACACATAATCCTTCAGGGGTCTTGCTTGAGAGCCCTATCACCTTTGCGTAGAAAAAAAACGTGCCAATGAGCATCGGCCCGAGAGAAAAGAGCCAATGAGCATTGGGCAAGAGAGCTGCACGCCGGGTCACGCCCAACCAAAAGCGGGTGTATAAAGCCGGCCGACGCTCGCTTTCATTCAGGTTCTTGCTGAGGAGCCGAGATGTGTTCTGGCGATTCAGCGGTGAGTCAGGCTTGCGGCAGGGAGACGTAACTGAAGAAGGGAATGGGGGTTACATATGTAACCAGGACGTTCCCTTTCAGTCAGTCACATTCAATGTTACGTCAACGGACTGATGTATGGGGTTCCTGTGGAAAATGCGGCAAGCCGCCCCACGTTATGGGCTAGGAATGTCTGTACGGGCAGGCGAAGCGTGCCTCTGTGAAACAGTTCCCCTGCCTCTGTAACCTTCTCAGCGCTTCCCAGGGTTACATATGTAACCAGGACGAGCATGTCACAACCCAGTCGGGTGCGGAGCCTGAACACGGAGGGATCATGGCACTCATTCCTATCCCCCCAGGAGAAGGCACCTCGGTGCACAGGTCTCCTTCTTCTCACGGTAGCCACAAAAAACACTGGGAAAAACTGTTCCAGAGGAAAGGCATTGCGGAGACCACACCCCGCTAAAGGAGGTAATGTGTGGAGATAGGGTATAGACTGACCCGGCAGTACTACCTATGGAAAAGTCTCTGTACAGGTCCTACCTACTGGGACGGCTCACTGCCCAAAGAGTCATATTGGCCCAAAGAGCCATATTGGCGCCAAGGGAAAAACATGGGTTCACCAATAGGGAAACCGTACCGTGGAGAATACGCATGTGGGATCACAGAGGGAGAATCACTACACATGGACCTAGCCCAGCACAAGGGCTGACTGAGGCATATATACATGAGTGCTGGGCCTGGCGTGAGGCTCCTCCACTGAGCCTGTCTGCCGACGGGTGCTGGAGGAATCACAATGTATGGTTTACCTGCCTGAAAACTACTGCGAAGGAATACAACTGCCTAAGTCCCCCTATCCCAGGGGGAGGCAAAATGCAAGCGAAGACACCAAGCCTGTCCTCCCGCCCAGTAGCCAGTGGGCCCCAACACACGGGAGGATACAGGCTCTACCCTGAGGTTGTAGAACCTCACAAAGGTGTTGGGTGTCGCCCAGCCCGCAGAACTGCAGATGTCTGCTAAAGAGGTGCTGTGCGCCAACGCCCAAAAGGCGGCAACACTCCTAGTCGAGTGAGCCCTTACTCCGGGGGGGCACGGCATGCCTTGGGAAAGGTACTCCAAGGCGATGGCATCAACTATCCAGTGGCTCAACCTTTGTTTGGAGAGGGCCTTCCCCTTCTGCCTCCCTCCGTCCATCTAAAGCTCAGAGTGTGGTCCACATAAATGCGCAGGGCGTGAACGGGACACAGCAAGGAAAGGGCTGGATCTGCCTCCTCCGAGGGCAGCGCTTGCAGGTTTACCACCTGATCCCTGAAAGGCATGGTGGGAACCTTGGGCACGTAGCCGGGCCTGGGTCTCAAGATCACGAGAGAGTAGGCAAGCCCGAACTCTATGCACGACTCACTGACTGACAATGCCTGCAGGTCCCCCACCCTCTTGATAGAGGCGAGAGCGGTCAGGAGCGCGGTCAGGAGCGCTGTCTTGAGCGACAGACCCTTAGGCTTGACTGACTCCAGCGGCTCGAAAGGAGCTTCCCGCAGCCCAGAGAGGACTACAGAAAGATCCCATGAGGGAAAGAGGGGCGGCCTCGGAGGGTTCAGTCTCCGGGTGCCCCGTAGGAACCTGATGACCAGCTCATGCTTCCCTAAATACTTACCTTCTACTGCCAGGTGATGGGCCGATATAGCCGCCACATACACCTTCAGGGTGGAAGGAGACAACCACTGTTCCAACCCTTCCTGCAGAAAGGAAAGCACAGAGCTGATCGGGCAAGTGTAGGGGTCTTCTCCACGGGAAGAACACCATTCAGTGAAGAGGCTCCACTTTAGGGCATACACACGCCTGGTGGAAGAAGCTCTTGCCTGAGTGATAGTATCCACCACACCTGGGGGCAGGTCACTCAGGGTCACCGCATCCCCTCCACGAACCACACGAAGGTTCAAAAGATCGGGGCGCGGGTGCCAGATAGTGCCTCATCCCTGAGAAAGAAGGTCCTTCCTCGAATGTAGGCGGGGAATGTAGGTAGTAAGTCTAGATATGCAATGTGAGCGTATCCCACCTTGGCGGTTGATATACGCCACAGTCGCTGTGTTGTCCGTACGAACTAACACGTGCCTGCACTGCAGCAATGGAAGAAACCGGCGAAGAGCCAAGAGCACTGCCAACAACTCGAGGCAATTGATGTGCCACAGGGGCCAAAATCCTGTCCAGGAGCCCGAAGCATATGGCACCCCAGCCCGTCTTGGAGGCATCCGTTGTCACAACAACATGCCTGGACACTTGTTCTAAGGGCACTCCGGCCCATAGAAAGGCAAGGTCCGACCAAGGCCGACGGTGTAATAGTCACCCGGTGTGTGCCGCAGCGCCATGCCCACCTCGAGACTCGGTCGCAGTGGTCTCATATGCATCAGGCCAAGCGAAGTGACCACAGCCGTAGATGCCATATGCCCCAGGAGCCTCTGAAAGAGTTTCAGTGGGACCACCGTCTTGGTGCTGAACTTGTTCAGGCAACGCAGCAGTGACTGCAGCGCGCTCGTTGGAGAGGCGCGCCACCATATTGACCAAGTCCAGCTCCATACCAAGAAAACAGATGCTCTGTGTTGGGGAGAGCTTGCTCTATTCCCAGTTGACCTGAAGCCCCAGGTGGCTGAGCACCAGGTCCCTGATTGTCCCTGATCGCCCAGAGCGCCGCCGTGGTCTTATAGGCTCGGGACGGGAGACGCGGTTGGTCCCGCCAGGTGGTCCCACCGCAACTGCACGCTCCACCTGTGGGATCTTCGCGTACCCCTTGGCAGCCCCCCCCATCAAGGGTAGTGAGAGCGGAGGAGAAGTGGCTTCGGGCAGAAAAGAGTGCCTTCCACGACTTCTGTACCTCTGCGTGCACCTCCGGGAAGAAAGGCACTGGGGCGGGACGGGAATGAGCTTCCCGAGTGGCTCCCAGAAACCAATAATCCAGCCGCGAGCGCTCTGGACTGGGTGGAACATTCCACTCCAGCCCAATGGCCGCGGCTGCTGGGCCAGCACGGCTGTCAACTCCGCGATGGAGTCAACCGGACCAGCCCGCCCCAAAGGGGGGAGTCCAGCATCGTCCTCCGGTGCATCCGGTGCATCGTCCTCCGGAGCCCGACATCCTGTCCTCACCCGGAGCACCAAAAGTAATAATGGGTCCCACGGGGGGAGCCGCATTACCAGCTGGCCGGTCAGATCTCGACGCTGTAGAGGACGGCCAGACGGAGAAGTCTCCACCGTCACTCTCAGGTCACCCAGAGTGCTTTAGGCGAGGCAGCAGACCGGGGAGCAGCAGAGGGGGCTCGATCTCCCGAAACGAGAACGCTGCCTTAGCATGATGTTTGCCTAGGCATGCGACACAACGCTCATGGCCATCGGACGAGGTCAGGAAACGGCCGCACCCAGAAACACACGTACGGAAAGACATCTTTAAAAAGACGCACACCGTCCGTGGAGCTCTTTAGGGAAATAAGCTCCTTGTGAGGAATTTCGCCGGTCTGCCGAGGCACGCAGGGGAACCGCTGAAGACCAGAACGAGAACCGCTGGAATTGCCATCCAAACACAGCAGAACGCTAGCGAAATGCTGGTGAAATACAACGAAGATGTGGAGCGAATGCGATTGCACACACTCGGCTCCGAAGCAAGAACCTGAATGAAAGCGAGCAGCAGCCGGCTTTATACACCCGCTTCTGGGTGGGCAGCTCTCTTGCCCAATGCTCATTGGCTCTTTCCTCTCGGGCCGATGCTCAATGGCGCATTTTTTCTACGCGAAGGTGATAGGGCTCTCAAGCAAGACCCCATACGTCAGTCTGTTAATGTAACGTCAAACGTGACTGACTGAAGGTCCCCAAGGTGACTGTCTGTGTCCTGTCGGTTGCCTCGGCATTCGTGCTCTGTTTGTTGGTTGTCTTGTGCTCCGTGTTGGCTGTCTAGTCCGCGTTAGGTTTGTCTCTGTGTCTGTTTTCTGTATTTTCTTTTCCTTAGAGAGAGTCTTGCTTTAACATTAAATTTCTTGCCTTAGTTAGTTGACATTTAATTAATTATTTTATTTTATCTCCCGTTGAGTTTCTGTTTCCTGTGTTCCCTTTCGCCACCTTGTGGAGGCTCTGTTTAAAAGTTCTGTTTATTTTTACAAAGTCCTTGTAGGGAGATGTGTTTTGTGTTAAATTTAAATAAAGTTCTGTTTGCTTGAATCGCTGTCTGCATTTGGGTTCTTCTCCACTCATCCCTGACAGATGCAGCCATGATCGGCTGACAAGAGCAGATAATTTGTCACTCTGATAACCATAGTCTCTGTACTATACGGTCTGATATGGTCTGAATCCTGACTGGAAAGATGAAGATTAGATGGGTGTGAGTGCTTTTTTAGCACATTCTTATATGGTTGCTTGAGTATTCTGAATGAATGATTACTAATTATATAGTATTTTTGGTTACACTTTATTTTAAGGTGTCCTTGCTACAGTTTAATTACGCATTTAAGTAGTTTAGTAATAGTAGTGTGCCTTGTATGTACCTTGAGGTAATAATGTCACAACTGGCCAAGCAGAATCAAGTATTCCAGATCACCATGTAATAATAACAAAAGCTAAAGAATAGCTTGTGAAACCTCGAAAAGTTTGTCCTAGCAAGCACTATTTCAGCCCTGCATGAAAAAGGTATACATTATACTAATATGAAATCAAGATAAAATTTGAATTCAGAAGGTATTTTTGGTGATAACAATGGGAGTTATGTAAATAGTCAGTTACTTGATAGGACATTGCAGTTTGAAAGCGGAAATGCTCTTCCCCTGCCAGCTTAATGATTGTTTCTAGTAGCAGTGCCAGGGCAGAGAAAATTACTGTCTATGAGACAGCATTTCATCTGAAAGTATGGCTGGCCATGCCTTTACTGAAAAGATAGGATAGATGAAAGACCTGTCCTACAGTATAACTAGTGTACAGTATACAGTATAGCACTGTTGTTACGGTGGAGGCTCCAGCTCCCTCTCCACCGCGGCAGCGGAGGGAACCATCTCCGGAATAATAACCGCTTCACCATGGACTACATTTCCCAAAAGTCTTCACTACGCGTCTGATTACTTCCTGCTACACACCTGATCGGCATTTCATCAAGCATATATAAACCGGACTAAAACGATTCTTATTTGCGAAGTCTTGTTTGCCTATTGTGACATTTCTGAGCATTTCTCATTGTTTATTCTGTGCTGTTTGTGTTTGAGCCAGATTGTTTATTGGATTTTGATTCTTTGTCGCCTGCCTATTACTGGACTGTCTTTTGGTTTGTGATCGCTTTCTGCCTGCCTCGATTCTTAGCCTGCCCTGACCCATTGCCTGTTCCTCGTTTATGATTGTTTGCTGCCTGCCTTGACCCTTGCTTTGTATCCTTACCGTTTGTGATTATCATTGATGTTTGTATATTAAAAATACTGCAGATGGATCCGAATGTCTCTGACCAATCATTACAACTGTCACACTTGTCATGCATTAATTAGCCCTTAAATTTGCTGTTCCCTTTCAGTGAGCCACTTTCGACGTTACGTCAACTGACTGACGTATGGGGTCTTGCTTAAGAGCCCTATCAACTTCACGTAGAAAAAACGTGAAGCCGGTGTATAAAGCCGGCCGGCTCTCGCTTTCATTCAGATTCTTGCTTTGGAGCCGAGTGTGTGTGTTTTGCGCATTCGCTCCGCACCTTCGTTGGGTTTGCCAGCGTTCTGCGGTGTTTAGACGGCAATTTCAGCGGGTTTTTCGTTCCGGTTTGGCGGTTCCCCTGCGTGCCTCGGCGGACCGGCACTCTAAAGAGAAAATTCCTCAAAATTTCCTCTAAAGAGCTCCACGGACGGCGTACGTCTTTTTAAAAATGTCTTTCCGTCTGTGCGTATCTGGATGCGGTCGTTTCCTGATTCATCCGATCGCCATGAGCGTTGTGTCGTATGCCTGGGCAAACAGCATGCTGAGGCAGCGTTCACGGTGGGGTCATGCCCTCATTGCGAGGACATGCCCATCTCGTTGCTGCGGTCACGGCTCTCTCTTGTGGTGGGAGGTCCAGCCCCCTCTGTTGCCTCGCCTCGCCAGGCGCCCCCCCAGGTTCCGCGGCATCCAGTCCACCTCTGTGTCGGCCAGCGATGCTGCGGTCCTGCAAGCGGAGATTGTGGTCCTCCTGGCGAAGGACGCAATAGAGCCTGTCCCTCCAGCCGAGATGAAGTCTGGGTTTTACAGCCCGTACTTCATCGTACCGAAGAAGGGAGGTGGGCTGCGGCCAATCTTGGACCTGCGTGTCTTGAATCGGTCCCTGCACAAGCTACTGTTCAAGATGCTCAGGCAGAAACGCATTCTCTCATGCGTTCGCGCCAACGATTGGTTCGCAGCGATCGACCTGAAGGACGCGTACTTCTACGTCGCGTTTCCCAGTATACGCATTTCCCCCACCGAGCCTCCTTGCACAGACCCTGTGCAAGGTCAGGGAGGACAAGGAGCAGGTCTTGCTGGTTGCGCCATTCTGGCCCGCCTGGACCTGGTTTTCGGACCTTGGCAAGCTTTACAAAAGTCCCACACAACTTCTGGGCTTCTCTTTAAGGTCACACATCCTGTTGATTAAACTGGCAACAGCATAACCATTGTTGAATGTCATCCTTTAAATATACACAATGTGTTGAGACTAGAACATAATGGACTAGATCAGGCCTTTAAAACTTTTAATGGCCAATATGGGTATTTCCAATCATTCAGCTTTCTCTACATACAAAGTGCACTAAAACTCCCAAATGACTACAGAAAAGCAGGCACTGACATACATACAACTAAAATCAGACATAATAGACTGTAAACAATGGGGGAATTTGGACTTTTACAGTGATAATGTTAAGTGTTAATTCTAATTGTAACCCAACTATGGTTTTAACCATTAGCAGCAGTTTCTACGTTTAAACAGTTTTCTACGTCTTATAAATACCAGTCAAAGGTTTGGACATACCAGTTAAAGGTTTAAAATAATAGTGAATTTAAATTTACTAAATTTAAATTGACTAAATTCAAAACTGTGAAAGAATCCACATTTAAGTTTGGGGATTGGGTATCATTTTATTTTTGGTATTATAATTTAGCTTCATCCAATTAAATAAATATTTCACCCCAAAATCAAAATTCTGTCATAATTTACTCATCCTCATGCCATCCTGTATGACTTTCTTTTTGTCTAACCCAACCAGAGTTATATTAAATAATATCCTGGCTCTTCCCAGCATTGTAATGGCATTGATTTGAAGCACATTTATCATTAAAGTCTCATCTGTACAACTCTGGTTTGTTCATAAATGTCTTAAAGCAAGAGGGTAAGTAAATTATAAGATACTTTTCATTTTAAGGTTAACTATTTCTTCGTCTAAATTAATTCTCTGCACACTGTCTGTATTCTCTTTAAGAACTTCATGAGGTGCATCCTGGGATGGGTTTAGAATCCAGTATTGACAGAATCCCCACATATGCTTAGCACTTGTTGTTTCCATCTTCCAACTCATCCATTTACATTTACAAAAACACATTTAAGCATAATCCTAAATTAAAAAATGTACATAAATTTTTTAATACCATGAGAAACATAAATTCAGTCAAGTGTGTCCAACATTTTGACTGATAGTGTGTTTGCAAGTATTAGTTTGGCATATCTGAGACCTGTGTAGGTCTCTACAGAGCAGTCTCAACATATTAGTTTACAAGCTGTAGCATAATCTATTATCTATATTTACAATAAGAAAAAACATTAGCTTCTATTCATTTGAAAAGCAATAGAACATAAAAATAAGCAACACTGTGTGTGAACAATATAAAATCAAAAAGGCATTCTGCAACCTCATGACTATAAGTAATGGGATAGGGTGCGGTTTTCTAAGGTTGACGGCTAGTATGTCCTGAGTGTGTTTTCTCCAGTGCAGTGGTGTCATGTTTGGCTTAAGCAAAGCTCCGATGCAGGTGTTTGTGGGAGATTTCGGCAGACAACTCCTGGGCAGGGGGGTGTTACTGTACTTCACACTGAAATACAAAGCATAGAGTAAATGTATACAGGGGTATGTGATCAAAAATGCATGAATCTTGGTCATCTTAGTGATAGTGTGGTTGTCTTCCTCACTAAAGATTTGAGAAATTGCTCACTAACGTGACCCGCAACTCAAGCTTTTGTTAAGGAGACTTAACAAGTCAAGATAATTTGCACCTAAGGTTTATTACATTTTTATTAACGGCATGTGGAATTTTTGTATAGCTTAGTTCTTTACTGTTTTTTTTCTCATTTTTGATTTCCCAACTATTTTTTTCCTATGTCTTTACTGTTTTATGTTAAATATGTTCTGTAATTCCTTGAAACAATGCAAAATTGTGAAATGTGCTATAAATATTGTGAATTCAATTGAATGTTCAGGGTTAAAGACAACTTGAGCTAAAAAAAAATTCTTCCTTAGTTTCCAATTGGGAGCATAATAAGAAAATAGAATCATGTTTACAGTAATACAAGCTGTATAAACAAAGCAAAGTTAAAATAACCCAGCATTTTTTGAGTAAATGTTCTTTCTGCTTCACAATAAACTGTCAAACATTCTGCCCTTAAATAAGAACTAGGAATTATCCCACAACACCACCAAGTGGCAGAGGACAAAGAAAAAAATTAATTACCTGTAAGGAAAGATCCTGATCCAAAATTGTTAACTTCAGAAAACTAGTCCTCAGCCTCCTGTAGACAACACCAACCACACAGTTAACAATAACATCAAAACTACATTCAGATGTGCTGTAAACATTTTTCTGTGTGATGTGTTTGGCCATAATTTCACAACAAAATTCATTTTCATCTTTAACAAATTGTGCAAAATAGCTCCTATACATAAACTATACAAGTCGGCACCTATGCTTTGTTCATGACATAAGTAGAACTTTGCACTGATGTGTTTTTCCACACTAATCTTATGTTAACAAATTCAATGTGGCAATAGTTGCAAAACTGTATTTATTTCACTGTTTATCCCAGTGCAATGCCTTGGCACATAGATTTCCATTGTAACTGCATTATTGTTATGTGATTGTTGTATGTTGTTACATTAAGAAGCCACTTTAAGCTACTCGTGCAATACATTGCCTACTTTTGGTACATATTTTATCAGTATGTAAACTTGAACCCATGACCTTTGTGTTTACAATGCAACATTACCAGATTAGGCCACACAGAAAATGTACATGACAGGAAAACACATCATAGCATTTCCTCAAAACACCATTCAGTGCATTGCCTATCTACATCAATGTCAACCATACCAACTTGTCAGAAGCCTATTTCCTGTTTATCTTAGTACAACATTTCAGAAAGCATGTACTTGCTGACAGTCCTGTTCAGACATTCTTAGTAAACTGGTTTATTTCTGGTTTATGAAAATCTTTGGTGGAGACAGAATGCTTCTCTATTTAGGGTATAACATACACCTGTAATTACCTTCAGACAAAATCAGCTTTGCTTGTTCCAGAAATAAAAGAAATATGTTATATTAAACAAAAATAAAACGTTATTTAAACAAAAATATAGCAGTGGGTTCTTTTCAGTTGTCTTAATATGACCAGTGACTTAAAGGTGCACTGTGTAATACCTAAAGAAAGGAATAGCAATCTTTACACTGGCACGAGACACAGACAAGTCACTATGCTAATAAAAGCTGATTTAGTTTATATAAATGTGGTCTGCCCTTATTGTCGCCCAGTGCATTCAGAAAGGAAGAAGCACAACCAGGACTCCTCAAAGAGCTGGCCAAACTGAGCAATTGGGGGAGAAGAGCCCGAGTAAGGGGGTGACCAAGAACCCAATAATCACTCTGACTGAGCTCCAGAGATCCTGTGTGGAGATAAGACAAAGTTCTAGAAAGACAACCATCACTGCAGCCCTCCACCAATCTGGGCTTTATGGCAGAGTGGCTAGACTAAAGTCTTTTCTCAGTATAAAACACCTGAAAGCTCACTTGGAGTTTGCAAAAAAGCATCTAAAGGACTCTCACATTGTGAGGAACAAAATTCTCTTGTCTGACGAAACCAGGATTAAACAGTTTGACCTCAATTCTAAACGTTATGCCTGGAGGAAACCAGGCACTGCTCATCACCCCGCCAAAACCCATCCTAACAGTGAAGCATGGTGGTGGCGGCATCATGCTGTGGGGGTGTTTATCAGCAGAAGCGACTGGTCAGGGTTGAAGAAAAGCTGAATAGAGCAAAGTACGTATCCTCAATGAAAACCTGTTCCACAGCTCTCAGGACCTCAGGCTGGGCCAAAGTTTCACCTTCCAACATGACAATGATCTTTAGACAATGTCCAAGAGTGGCCCAGCCAGAGCCCATCTCTGGAAAGACCTAAAAATGGCTTTCCCTATCCAACCTGACTGAGCTTTGTCAGTATTGGGTACTGAGTGTACCCTATGGATTGGACTACAGCTTCACTGGACGAGGAGCTTCTTCACATCCTCACTGAGGCTGTCAAGGATACGTGATGCAAGGGATTCTTTCCCAAGTTTCATGAAGAGATCACACAATCATGGCTTTCCCCTCACTCAGCTCGAGCCCATGCCCATGCTTCATCTCCTTAGTGTGGTCAAGTGGGTGGACAAGCATGGATATAATAGTGTCATAATTGTTCTTCTTTGACTGGCGTAATGTGGAAACATATTGTTTTTTAGATTGCTTTAGTTAACAAGCAAATGCTGAGTAAGGCTGAGAAAAAATGCAATCTATCTTCAGCCATGAGTCTGAAAGTCTCACAGAAATAGGTTGATGTGAATAGGAGGTACAATACCATGTAACGCAGTTCAACGGTACTCAGTGGTATTCAGCACACATCAATGTCTAAAAAACTGTGTATTCAAAATCAATGTTTTCCCAAGAAAACTACCACTTGCAATTCTCAAGTTAAGAACTGCTGTTCTATAGTAGGTAAACAAAGCAGTGCCTTATCAGTATGATTCAACCATAAACAGTTGGTTCATCTCTTCTATACTGTCTCGGACTGCAGTCAGATTCTTAACAGATCTTCTGCTGTTTACTGAGTCTAGGGCTGTTGCAGGGACACTTTTATGTGTTGTCGTTACGTGTTATCTTACAGCAGCTTTTAACACTGTATCAGTAAGAAAACAATCCAAGCAATTCAGTAAGATAAACAAAAAAGAAAAATCTATTCAAATGCAACCACTTAGTCAACAAGAATTTTGAGTACAACTGATGCATCTTGAGTGGCATGCAATGGTAGCCCCTGGCCCAAAACAATCACACCATGCTAAACACAAGCTAAACATGTGCTAGAGTACCTCTGAACCCTGCTCCTCTTCCTCCTGTAATAAAGGGATTTAGCATTAAAAAAGAAAGATGTATCAAAAGCAGCCCATGTATTTGATTCACAGCAAGGGAATCAAAAAAAAAAATTATACCCAAACAAATTATACCCAGTCTGAAGTTCTATAGCTAATGAAAGCTAATAAAGCTGTATGTGTGTGTGTACTTATATATGCAGTTTACGAGAACACAAACGTGTATTAACGTGTATAATGATGCAAACATGGTTTACAGAGACACTTCTTGTGTTTTTCCACAATAAACATGCTGAACATCACATGAACTATTCCATGATCTCTGCACCTGTAACATAAATGAGGTGTAGAATGACTGGATGAGGAAAAAGAAAGTAAAGAAGAAGAGAAATACATAGGGAGGTGAAGAGCAAAGCAGCATGTTCGAAAAGGGTGGTTAGGTGCAGATCATGTGGAGATAATGCTGGCAGGTCAATCAAGTTATTAACTGTCTAGTTGTGGCCCACGAAATTCTGATGTGCTGCTTTGATGTCTGTAAGATGATGTCACTACTTTGCACATGCTTTAACAAGTGCAATCGATGCTGCATCAATGAATTTTTACAGGGGAACTTATTAATTATATCAGGCTTAACTAATGTTCACTATGGGAATTTCATGCACAACAGGGGTTGGACAATGAAACTGAAATGCCTGGTTTTAGACCACAATAATTCATTAGTATGGTGTAGGGCCTGCACAGTGGCCAGAGGGATTTTGAACCATTCTACTTGCAGAATAGTGGCCAGGTCACTACGTGATGCTGGTGGAGGAAAACGTTTCTTGACTTGCTCCACCAAAACACCCCAAAGTGGCTCAATAATATTTAGATCTGGTGACTGTGCAGGCAATGGGAGATGGTCAACTTCACTTTCATGTTTATCAAACCACTCTGTCACCAGTCTTGCTGTGTGTATTGGTGCATTATCATCCTGATACACGGCACCGCCTTCAGGATACAATGTTTGAACCATTGGGTGCACATGGTCCTCCAGAATGGTTCGGTAGTCCTGGGCAGTGACGCGCCCATCTAGCACAAGTATTGGGTCTAGGGAATGCCATGATATTGCAGCCCAAACCATCACTGATCCACCCCCATGCTTCACTCTGGGCATGCAAC
>JAZGTI010016023.1:0-11325 GCA_036877585.1 Botia kubotai
GTTCTGATTCTTTGTGGATGTGATGTTTTTGCATGTACATGAGTGTGAGGAATGTTGTGAAGTATTTACACACAATTTACATGGAAATTCGTTCCGCTCATGTTTTACGAATGAGGCCAAAGTGGGTTATCGGCAATTTTGAAACACCTGCTACTTCTGCAGAACCGACATTTATGAATAAAGATGTCAGAATTATCATTTACGCTGTAGCTAGCTAGCTCGCTTTCTGCAGATGTTACCACTTATACATAAACAATACACCCCTGACAAACCTCAATAACTTGCCCCCAATATAATTTTATTTCAGATATCTGTGTTACGAAATGTCTTCGGTTGTGAGTATTAGCTTCTCTCCCAAGCTTCATATACAATCAACAATGTTTCATGAATACATTTAAAATGCATTATTACTGCCACCAAGGGCTAAATTCCGACAGTTGTAGTCAGATATCGCCGACGGTAAAATGGCAGTTTTATTGCAGTTTTATACGGACAGGTTGTTAATTGATGGGCTTAACTTTTGCAGTTTCTAACTGCTGGAATTGTTTATTTGACATTCAAAATAATCGGTTTAAAAAATAGTGTCAATCAAAAAATTATTTTCTGACTAGAGCCTGCTGTGCAGAAAACGGTTCCTGTCCTAACTAACTACAAGCTCTTAGCGTTTAGTGGCCCTGGAGTTTGGAGTCAGATGATGTTGGTTTTGTCTGACCCACTTGCTATAAATAAAAGGCAACCAGTGTAGACTAGCAATCGAACACAACGGAAAAAATCCAGAGATAGTGATGTAAAATTGCTACTCTTTGTCGCCATAGATTAAGTGATCGACGGAAATGACATGCTGCACTTGCAAACAATGATTACGGAAAACTTCAGCCTCAGATTGAGCTGTAATTGGATAAACTCTTCTTGCTGTTTGTTGCTCTGAGTGCTGTGCAATGATTGTTTTTACAAATCCAATTTCTCATAGGTCAGACATTTTAGTCATCTTTACATTCCTTCCCAAGACAAAGAAAGTGAAATCTCCTTAATGTCTTGATTGTGTCTCCTAGACAGCAGTGAGATTCAGAGGAGAGCGAGAGAAGACTTTTGTTTGAAGCCGATTGGTTATCGGATTTTTATCCTGAAAAAAAAACCAGTGTCTCCTACAGAGATCTCGATGTCTGAAACTGCGCTCAGTTTTACCAGGAAATAAAAATATGCCCAGATTTATGATCTCTTCTATGCATGTTAATTTTATAGCTTTATACTCTTACTGTATGCTAACTATTGCCGCCTGTTTCCCCTTGTTTAATTCTCTTTAGGAATCTGAGACACAGTTGAGACTTAAATGAAACATGACTGAGATCTCATGAAGTCTTCTGAGTATTAAAAGGGCACGTGAATAATAACAGATTTTTTTGGTCATATCTGAAAGCTGCAGTTTGTTTATTTTGCCTCTCTATCGCCATCTCTGTTTGACTGATAACATTGCAGGCCGCTTTAATGTCAAACTGACATTTCCTCCCAACAGCTCAATATATAACTGATATATAACTGATTTGTGTTCATTTTTAACCCAGAAAAGTTACAGATTGTAGCTCTAAAGCTACTTGCTTTACCTGGCTTTCAGTTTAAGCCTCTAACGATAGCCAATACCTTCACATTTGCATTTATTGAACGGAATGGAAAGCAGACATGGGTAAATTAACTTTCACTGGAGGACATAGTGGCCCTCCACACCCACGTCAGGTGATTTCCTCCTGCACTCACATTCATTACATGTTTTATTGCCCAGGCAACGTCCCCGGACAGCCCTCCATCACTCTCCCGGGGTAATAGCCCTTTTTTTTTACCAGTGTAATTTAATTGATCAGCTACTTTCTTCACCTTGAGGAATGGCCTCCATGCTGAAAAAGCCGACACAGAACAGAGGTGACGTGTGTATAATCGAGTTTGTTATGGAAAAGTTGTTTCTTGTGTGGTATTTTAATGCAATTTCGTAGCTGTAGCCACACACACACACACACACATATAGTGGGGTCCAAAAAATCTGTGAATATAAGTGAAAATGCTTTCATTTTGTTCTTTTCATTGTTCTAATTTAATATTATTTTTATACCACAAATTAAATTATCAGCATAACAATTCGAGTAAGAGGTTTTCACACATTCCAAATTTCTTAAGAGCATCTCCTGTGTTTTTATTGGAAGCAAGAAAATCAAACTATGTTGTATAAGATGTGGTCAACGGTCGACGTCGCTTCGTTTGTTTAGTGACAAAAAAACTCAAAAACGTTCAGGTGTACATTTATTTCTAGATTTAAATAACAAAATCCTAGTTTTCAAATGGCTTCCTTGTACAGTATATATACGCAGTACAGTACAATACAGTACAGTACAGTGTATAGTTTGGTCCTGTTCCCACGGAAGCATAAGTGTGACAAACTGATGTCACATTGTGTGTGTGGGGGAATAGCTGCCTCACTGACACCTCGCTGGTTGAGACTGAAGGACTGAAGCACTGGAGTGGGAGAGAGAATGCGTTTGCGCTGTGGGCTGCAGCGCGGGAGGTGCAGCTGGATGTGTTAACACACGTGGGAGACGCCGTGTCGGCTGCATTACTTTCTGTGTTATTTCTCCGACACGCTTCATTTGCGTTCCGCTCCTTCCACCCTGTGAAGACCGTGGGCAAACCTGAATCAGCGTTAGTGAGAGAGAGAGAGAGAGAGAGAGAGAGAGCTTATAATAACCCACAATCCTGGCGCTGCTCCACTCAGCCAAACAGACCAGGAATAGTGCTGTATAAACTCATTTCCCCTTGAGCTCCAGCTCTCACCCTAACCACTGACCCCTGATCAGTGATACAGCTGACATCTGGCTCATGGAGCATACCCAGCTAACAGGGAACGCTTTTAGAACCTTAGCTAACATTCTGTAAATTCTCTCAGTGTTATCATAAACCTTCCTGCAATGACAGTAGTGGAACATTTTTTAACATTTTAAATCACGTATATCAAAAATAACAAATTATGTTTTTAACAATCTTAATAGAAAACATTCTTACAACATTACAATTGTTAGGCGGTTAGCCACACCAGCCTACTTAACTTCACTTAATCGTATCGCAAATCATGCGTTATAATGCACTTAAAAAATTGTGTGTTTTGGCAACGTGGTTTCCCAGCGGGAAGTTTTATTGCTCCAGGGTTGCTCAGAGCTCAGGAGACCTCGTGTAATTTTCAGTTGTGTTTCACAGGGATTTGAAAAATAAACACAGCCCTACATACTAAACAACGTGTAGCTCGTCCTCATACCGTCTGTGTTATGGACGAGAATGATCCATCAAGCTGTGAAAAATGCTGAAAAGATGCGTGTTGTTATTTTTCCAAGCACTGATCTGATTTCAGCAGGTAGATGATCAAATATGTGAATAAAGACTTAGGATGATGAAGGACTATATCTACAGGCTGCTAACCAACCGCCTAGAAACCACTCAGAACTCCTTAGCAACCCCATAGCAATGTGCTAAAACCAATTAGAACACCCTGACAACCAGCCATAACATTTTGGCATTGCGGCGGCGAGTTTCGCAGGTTGAAAGCATCGCTCGCGTTTCAGTTTGGCTCAGATGTTTCTCCAAAACACTTTTATAATCTAGAGACGGTTTAAGATACAGTTGAAATTAAAATGTCCTCTGTACCGCTTAAGAAGATGTGAGAGTAATTGGGTTTTTTTCACAGGAGAAACATCTGAAAAGCGGCAGAATTCAGCATGTATTCTCAGTTTAAATGTTTTTCAGGGACAAACACATTGCGATACTACAGAGACATCTGCAGATATCCGTGTAAAGATACGTGCAGCCACTTTGTGAAATTATAACATGTCAGCTCTTCATGTAACATGTAATTCTAGTGGACACAGATCCGGGAACTGTGTCCACAACTTCATTAGCTGTCTATTTAATCTCATTGCTGTATAGGAGAAACATTATTCATGAATCCTCTTTCCTATGGGCTCTTCATAACTGTTCTCAAACTCCATCTCTGTCCCCAGATGATTCCAGCTTGACCACTCCCCCCAGCCTTTCTCCAGCGATGCAGGTGCCAGCCCCAAAAGACACCCCTGGAGGAGTTGCTTCCATGGGACACGACATCCTAGAGTCAGTCCTGTCTCATAAGGACCATCTATTGGCTCAGAAGGGTGTTACCCTTCCTAGTGGTTTACCCCCTCGTCTGGTGCCCATGTTGGGGAAAGGGTTGGGGGCTAGCGTGGAGGCCCTGCCCCTGGACCAGCCCCTCCTGAGGAAGGTCCTTCCTGCCCACAGTGGCACCACCCACCCCAGTTTACCTCCAGCCTATGACCTCCCCACTGAACCCCCAGAAGCCGTGGCAACACCGAGCTGGGACAACGATGACCCAACCGTACATCCTGATGCTGGTTCTGAGCCTTCAGTCAGCGCTGCATTTTCCACCACTGTGAATACCGAGGCAACATCTGGCCATCTAACCTCAGGTATCATCAGAGGCAACTGAATGTTAGTCACAAATTAGTTTAATCACGTCACTTACCGCGTTTAGACGACGGTAAGTCGACAAGTTGCTGAGCTTTCGGTTGCCTGTAGATTCCTACTGTATCTGACTGCGGTAATTAGCTGTAGCAGATGGCAGATCACATGATCCTCACCATCCGCACCCTCATTGGTTGTTGCCATATTGTGTCACTGCTCATCTGCATAAATTTGCACGTGTCTTGATGCTTTCTTTCATAAGGGAAAAGTGTATCTAGATAACGATGTAGATTTTTCTTTAACTCGCTGCTGTCGTGTTTACCTTTTCGAATCTCATTTCTGTAAATGAGAAAAATTCTGTAAATTTCCCTTCATTTTGCTGTATTGGAATCATGTCTAGAGATGAGCAATGCTGAGCCAGTGTGAGGTTTTAATGTGGTCTGTCTGACATTCTCCTCCAGCCGTCACAAGCTGCAGGGTCAATTTCACTGACCCAGAGGGCTACATTGATTCTTCCGATGATCCGCCCCTTCCGGAGGCAGCGTTCCTGCAGTGCACGTACACAGTGATCGTCTACACAGGCTACGGCGTGGAGCTGCAGGTACTGCCCGGCTAACAACTTGAGGTTTTAAGAACGTTTCCCTAATGTTTCCATTTTATAAAAAAGTAAAAATGTTGTTTTGGAAGTTCTAAGACAAAACGTTCAAAACGCCCCGTTTTCCAGACGCCGTATTAACGTTGTTGCTTGCTTATAAGAACGTTATTCAAGAATTGATATATTTAATTCCGTAACATTTCTAAAACATTCCACTCACAACTTAAAAACTACGTTTTTGACATATGATATATGTTAAAAAAAAAACGTTCTAATAACGTTACTGCACGAACGTGTCTGTTTTCGGCTCGTCACGTTTTATATTCTCACCCCTTTGAATCTGAATAAAATGTTGCGGCTGTCAATTTCAGACGAGCTGCCGAACGGCCACCTGTTCATGCATGAGTGTGCGATCGGTTAACACACTGTGTAATCGCACAAATAACCAGCTGCAGAACACGGACCACAGCATGCGGCCCAAAGGGAGTTATCTGAAAATGCAATCTGCTGTCTAACAAGCCTTCTTTCTGCAATGCAATCTCATTTCCCCCGTGCCTTGCGCGTTTTCCTGACACCCACAGATACAGGTGACTAACAGCTCCGGGCCCGGTCGCAGGTGCCCTCTAGTGGCAGATGCTGTACTTGCATGCATCTAATTACTGGCGTTAAACGCTTCGGGCCAGCTGCAGTATTTTCCCAGAGAACCGGAGTCACGCAGGCAGATGTTAATGAGAAAACAGAAGCTCGGTGGAGCCGTGCAGCCTCACGTAATCCCATGTCCACATCCGCTGTCTCTCTGCGGATGATTCACGGCCGCGACATAATCTCTAATTACTGCTCTAATCCACAGCCAAAGGCCTGCTGCCAGAGTGTATGTGTTAAATATTCCTTCCCGAGGGATTAAAACACTTCCAATTCATTTAGTATAGATAAATACAGTGTGTCTGTGTCTTTTCTATGATAGTTTCATTATAAATTCATTCATTACGTACATTTAAAAATAAGTTTACCACCACATTAGATCCTTTAACAATAATAGTACACTATACTCTGTTGTATTGTACTGTACTGTACTACACTATACTGTACTACAGTACAGTATAATACAGTGTACTTTACTGTACTTGGCATTCCATCATTGTAGGTCAAAAGTGTCAACCTGTCTGAGGGCGAGCAGCTGTCCATCAGAGGTGTTGATGAAGGCGGAGCTCTTCTCATACTGGCCAATCAGACCCTTCTGGTGGAGGGTCAGGTGATCCGTAGCCCAACCAATACAATCTCCGTGTTCTACAAGTCATCACCAGAGGGGGGCGTCGGCACGTTCCAGTTTCATTACCAAAGTGAGTTCGTTTTCGAGAAAAGCTGCTTTCACACACTTGTCTGCTTTGACCCAGTTTAAGGCTACTTTTCATCGTGGTAATGACATGAAAGAGTTAAACAGTGCATGTTCTTGCTTTGGGATTTGCTGCTGTGTTTTATAAAGATAGTTGCTCTTTCATATAAAACTCTAATATTCATATAATATTATGATAATGTTTCCCGCAGGTGCTTGTGTAAATGTTAAAAACATCCCTCATCCAGAAGTCCTAATTCTCGAGTCGATTCTCGATGTTATGAGTTGTCGTAAAGACTTTTACTCTAAACTTTTAATTGAATAATTTCCCATTTGGTTAATTTTCTTAGTTATCTAACTTGATAGCTTCTGCAATGTCCATTAACTGACTAATGAACTGGTAGATTCACTCCAGGGCTCATTTCGAAAGCTTTCTTCTGCTGTCTCGTGCACAGTTTGTTTTACAATCCGTTTCCTTAAGTGGAATTAACACTCGTTTAACTAATTAATGATTAATTGTTCACCGAAAAAAAAAATCTTTAATTATTTACCAATTATTAACACCCACATGTCAAATTTCTGTTCTTCTCCGTGGAGCATAAAGAACTGTGTTAAGGTTCTTTAAATCCCCTCAGATTCAATAATCTTTAAATAAATAACAGAATGTTAATGTTGGCGTGTCTTATTTCTTCTTATTTCTGTTTTTGTTGCTTGTATTAAACCGGTGATGTATGTAATAGGCTTATATTCTTGAATTTATAGATAAACACAAACCTTGCATGAATATTCCTAAATATTAAGCATCGGTAAGCATGTATTTCTTCCGGCAGTTTTTCGCCTGAGTTGCGCTCTACCCAGACGGCCTCATTTTGGGGAAGTGTCAGTAAAGGACCTGCATCCTGGAGGGACGGCCCATTTTTTGTGCCACATGGGATATCACCTGCAGGGGAGCGCCACGCTCACCTGTCTCAACGCCTCATTGCCTGTGTGGAGCCAACACGAGCCCAGCTGTAGAGGTGAGAGACAGACAGGTATACACGGAGGGTAAAGAATAGACACAACTGGACGTTAGAGAGACAGCACTGAGGCGGGAAAAATCTCTTGAGAGACCAGAATATCATAGAGAATTGTGGGTGAGCCAGTAAGCAACCTCCTAGAAACACCCAGAACACCATAGCAACCTCTTAGCGATGCACTAAAAGCCACTCAGAACGCTATAGCAACCACATAGCAACACCCTGGCAACCACTTAGAACAGCCTAGCATTATGGTAGTGATTCTTTTCCATTTAATTCGTTTCTTCAGAAAATACAAAAAACTAGTCTTAATAGTCAAAAAACTTTAAATAATTCTTAATGTTTGTCAAGTAGAGCTGAATTAAGAACCTTTGTGACAGGTGTTTGTGGTTTTTACAGCTTTGTGTGGAGGAGTTGTGAAAAACGCCACAGTGGGGCGAGTTCTGTCCCCATCACCCCATTCGGGCCCCAACAGCACTCTGGACCGCAGCTGCTCTTGGTCCCTGGAGGCCCCAAACGGTCAGAGGCTGCACCTCCATCTGGAGAGGATGGTGTTAGGTCCAACAGACAGGTACATGTGTACCATTAGAAACAAATTAACACGTGCATGTAAGAGAACTTACCCTCTCTCATGATATAGGCTCGTCTTATGGAGCGGTCTGGATGCCGGTTCTGTGGTTCTGTTTGATTCCGGCCGTGGCGGTCCGATTCCGTTTGAAGGCGTGATCAGCGAAGGTCCGGCCGTACGGGTTCAGTTTATAACGGATCAACCGAACAACCACAACACTGGATTCAACATCCGTTATGAAGGTGCTGAACATGTTAAGGTCCAAAATAAACCAGCGAACGTATTTGTTTCTTCGTTTGTAGTCTGGCGAACCATATTTGCCCTATTTCTCATTTTTAGCTTTCGAGAAGGGCCACTGCTACGAGCCCTACATCCAGAATGGAAACTTCAGCACTACAGACCCAACATATGGCGTGGGGACAGTGGTGCAGTTCTCATGTGACCCCGGGCACTCGCTGGAACAGGGGCCCCCCGTCATTGAGTGTATCAACACACGAGACCCTTACTGGAACGACACAGAGCCGCTCTGCAAAGGTACAACCATAATAATGCTTCAATCTATAGAACCTTTCTGTTTCACAAAAGGTTCTTAAACTATAAAAATGTAAAAAAGAAATGGTTCTTTTTAGAACCTTTGACTAAAACGGTTCTTTTGACAACCAAAAATGGTTCTTTTGGGAACCAAAAATGGTTGGCATTGCCCTGAAGAACCTTTTGTAGCAGCTTATTTTTAAAGTGTATATTTTACATCATTCATCATTATGAGAAACGCTTGTGCTTTCTTAATGATAAATGTCTTGGGATGGCAGATTTGAGGCTAATTAGCTCAATTTCTCAAATGACGGCATGGTAACACTGTAGTATGTTAATGGTATGTTAATATTAAACTGAGGGGCTTTGATCTATAAAGTGTGTGGGGGGGGTTGGAAGACTTGCACGCGGAGGTCTAATCATCAGGGAAGTCTGGAGTTGCTGCCCTAAATTTAACCTGGTTGTAACACATCTTTAAGTGAGTTAATGCGATTTCTCTGCTTGACAACATGTCATTACAGATAACGGTGAGTGTTCTGTCGGTCAGCCCTGCATGAGAGACACGCTTGTTAATGACACACAATTAATACTGAAATTAACAGCAAACGCAAGTCTTTAGTTTCAACGTCAGATGCGTCATATAATATCATCATTTTATGCCTATATTACTGCAAGCCAGGCAATATGACACCTCTCCTGAAGTTTTTCTGATGTTTATTTAATTGTTATTATTAAACATAATTATTTAGTAATTCAATAATGACGTTGTTATTATAAACGACTCAGACGTTGTTATAACGTTATTGCTTGGATATAACAACATTATTTATTATTTAAACATGATGTAAACTTTATGTGTAAACTGTAATGTTTTAAAACATTCCGTATGCAGTAAGAGACTTTAAGACAGACAGAGAACTTTAAGAAAATGTTTTGTGCCAACGTTCTGAGAGCGTTCTCTGTTCGCTGGGTGAGAGGTCTGTTGGAAAACATGACCGAGTATAAGCAATAGTAACAGTGATGTTTGCCTCAGCAAACTGATAAACGCATTTCTGAGTAGGTCTGCGCTGGACACGCCGATCTTTACTGACATGCATGGATGCAATTCATTAGCCTTCATTAGCCAAGGAAGCGCATGAGAGTGAAATGCAATAATAACAGGCTTCATAATTTGACATATGGAACTTCTGACACGGTTCCATTGAGTTCCATTAGAAAAATCGATGCGTAATTATTCTCGTCTCTCTGCAGCTCTCTGTGGCGGTGACCTGTCGGGCCCCAGTGGTGTTATTCTGTCCCCAAACTGGCCTGAGTGGTACGGCGAGGGCGAGGACTGCAGCTGGAGGATCCACGTCGGCGAGGACAAACGCGTCCTGCTCGACGTGCAGCTGTAAGTCCTTCTGGAAGGTTCTGTGAGGAAAACAACAGCCAGGTCTGCTGGTTGCGTTGCTCAGCAGCCGACACGTCAAACTGCTGCAGAAATCTAATGAAACCCACAGACCTGCTGCATGCTATGACTCACGAATCTGCTTGAATGACTCGTTCATTTTCTCCTCCCACGCAATCTCTCTCTCTCGCTCTCTCTTTCTCATTAGCTTGAATCTGAGCGACAGCGACATGTTAACCATTCTGGACGGAGATGAGGTCACGACGCGTATTCTGGGCCAGTTTGTGGGCGGCACCAGCCCGTTTAAGATGTCCTCCTCCACGCCTGACCTCACCATCACTTTCCACTCGGACCCGGCGGGTCTGGTGTTCGGTAAGGGTGAGGGCTTCATCATTAACTACATGGGTAAGCCACGCCCACCGAAGCACAGTTAAAAATACACGGTTCAAAAGACATAGTCTCTGGTCCAAATTTGCATACATTTGCATACATTTGTCTGGGAAACAAATTTGTGATGGCTGGTTCTGGTGTTGCTATAGTGAGCCCCTTCAAAGGTCAGGAAAATATTCGACACAAGAACATCTACAATATCCTAATTGTTTTAATGACCAGACGGCTTCTTTATGTCTGTGTGGGAGGTTCCTGCCCAGAAAAGCTCACCGTGTAGACCCGACATCATGCCAATGGTCTGCTTTCACGAGACTGGGCCGTCTGTAGACACGTTTTACTTCCAGCTTCTATTGTACTTTTAAAGACACACTTTATCCTCCAACTTTCAGTCTGGCTTAAGCGTTATGGACACACACAATGAGTTTTAGTGTAAGTCTTTCTTTTTAAATGACTTCAGCCCATCCATTATGTTCTCAAGTGGTCGGCGTGCATTTCAATCAATCCCCTCTTTCACAGACGCAAAGTATTTTCAGCTCTCGAAATCTCCCGTCACTCTCTTCTCCTCCTTCTGTGCTGGCTGCCCTCATTCACTCAAATTTAGTTTCTGTCTCTCTCCCCCCCACACACACACACAAACACACACACACACGCACACACACACACACACAGACACACATACGCACACACACACACGCGCGTGCACACATGTACACGCACACATGTACACGCACACATGTACACGCACACATGTACACACACACACGCGCACACACACACACACACACACACTTTTTAGACACACAGTCTCTGTAATGGTTTGAACCGAAAGGAGACACAGATGCTCCCTTCATGCATTTAATGGTGGCCGATGTAGTTCCCTGCTGAATAAAGGTCACTGAAGCACTATGAATTTAAAACTGTACATGTGATTCGTCAGTCTAGCGCGTGTGGAACCGAAAGAAAACTCCATTAGCGCTGTGCTAACTTCATGAACCCGGCTAACAATTTGACGTTGTA
>JAZGTI010016025.1:0-13026 GCA_036877585.1 Botia kubotai
GCTATGCTGTTTCAAAGGCCTGCCAGCAGAATGGTTGCTAGGGTGTTTTCTTTTTTGTAAATTAAAACAATTTTATAATGTTCTCCTGACGGATTTTAGCTTGTCCGTAGCACAAGTGAGTTACAGTCAATCATAACTCTAGGCATGAGCCATAGTTATGCTTGCAAGTATGTTAACATTATAAATGCAAGCATAGCACATAAATATATTTGTACAGTCTGTCGGGCTGTTTGATGAACAGGAAGTGATTAAATAAATACATAAAAGAATTGAAATTAGATCAAATGCATTTTCCGTGCCCCAGGAGCTGTCGGTTGGTTTAACTAAACCCAACAAAACCGTCTCACAAACAAACAAACATTCTTTAAACTGAGCTAGAGAACATACACAGAGCAGTCTGGTGGCTAGTCTGTAGTCAAAGTGTAATTAGATGGACAGACATGTATATACACAGAAAATACACGTCCCCTGTAGTCACTCATCTATTCAAGATAGTGCCTGTGCATGTTGCCTAGTGTTTGTTTTGTTGTTTAAAGTGTGCATGCTTTTCTGACCTCCCTGACAGGCAACACACCACCAGTCAGCATGTTTTATTTTAGTTTGTTGTTGTTTCCTTGATTCACAGCCGGCACGCTGAGCTTTCATCGCCAGCCACAGGACAAACCCATAATATTCAAACAACACTTTGTTTTCGTAGAGAGTAGCGTATCTTGAATTTCAGAAAACGTCTAAATTCCGATTCAAATTCAGCTCACACAGTCACGCTGTCCGTCTCTTTTCAGCTGTGTTTCTCACGAACAGTAGGTAGGAACATGATTTTTGGTTTTAAATAAAGCTGATGAGATATTAGAATTAGTTTGAGATTTTAACAACCCTACTACATTAATATTACCTCGACTCATTCTGCATGTTGATGGGAGATAAAATATACCACAAAATAGTGACCCAAGCCATAACTAGAGACCACAAAAGAGCTTGTGCATGGTGGCATTATTCTTCATAAAAATCCAGTTATGATAATACTGTAGCATGGGGCAAACACGTAGCTTTTCCTTCTACACAAAAATCCCAAAGAAATACACATTTCCTGTAATGCTTGAGATTGACGGTTTGGGGTCAGGAGAGAGAAGTAAATTACAGTGAGGGAAACCAAAACAGACGTTTGCCTGGTTCTAACAGCAGTGACCAGAGCTTAATCACTACTCTGTGTGTGTGTGTGTGTGTGTGTGTGTGTGTGTGTTTCATGGGAGGGACTTTGTAAGAGATGTGTGTGCTCATAACAGTGAGTACTTCAGGGTGTCTGTGTGAGAAGGTCAGCAAGGTGAACAGTTAATATCTGTCAGATGTGAAGATCTGCACACGGGTGGAGCCAAGGAGCCCATTCAATCCAAGCTTCATGAATGCTCTTCTAATGCAGTACAGTGTTGACCTCAGAAACAATCTTGGAAAGTTCACCAGACTGTTGTTTTGTAGATGCTTTTTTGCAAACGTTTTATCATTAATTCCAACAACATTGATGTTATAGTGAAATTTATGTTACAGTGGATCCAAAAGCCTGAGACGTGTAACAGAGCAAATGTTACTGTTAGCATAATTTTGATAACTTCAAAAAGTTAATATTAGCCTTAATTTTATGGGCTAAAGCCGGCATGGCCTCCACATGCAAATCCTGAAGGTCCATGTTATTCCATTAAGATGAACGTTTTAGAGAGAATATTCCAGACAGCATTGTGTGTTTTTCAGTGGAAGGAAGGAAATTTGGCCTTTTGCACGAAAGGTCAAAATGTCACACATTCGATTATTCCTAAATCCTAAAACTTGTCGTTTTTCCTTCAGTTTTGAATGAAAAATATCCCAGATTTCCCAGGTCTGATTTTTGGAGCCCGCTGCATAGCTAATGTTAATCCAACACGGTTGTGGACGATACCTTCAGGGGGACTGCTTGGAAACCTGTCACTGCTTCTTTAAAGCCAAAAGGCGACGGAGATCTTAAACATGACATTTGTTTGACATTTTTGTGACTAATTCACCAGCCGCGCTGGTCGTTTTCCCGGCAAAGCTGGTGCCTTTCCTCAGATTCAAATCTGAGTTTGGGCGGAGGCCGATCCCAAAGGAGCGTGAAGGGGTAACAGCTGCCCGGATCAAATTCTACATTTGTATTTGTTGTGTTAACGTGTAGCACACCATCACATGGAGTGCAGGAGGTGAGAAATTTTAGGAATGAGAGGATTAAGACAGAGGTGTGGAATAGTGAGGGTGGACGGATATTGAGCGAGGTTTCTCCTGTGGAGTCAGAGGTGTGATTTTAACAGTGAGTGAGCTCCTACAACATGAATTCTGTGTGTGTTGAGTGGGTTCATTGTTTACACACCTAAAAAGCACTTCAATCGTGCTCGCACGTGCCTTTATGAGACTTCTAGTCAAGAAAAACAAAGACACAAAGTTACTCAACCCATCGGCACACACTTCCATGTGCTGCCTCGTATTTTGTACAGATAGTGATGTGTGACAGTTTCCTGACAGAGGTCGGTACGTGTGTTTGTGATAGCAGAAGAGATATTGGGAAATTCCACTGTGACCCCACGCCCTTAAATTCAGACATACTTGCTTTCCAGTCAATAGTTGTCAGCGCTCACACACACACACACACACACATTCACATTGTTTATCAGCACCATGTGATGTTTAAGGGTATTGTAACCAGATGGCGTCTTGCTTAATAACTAAGCTGTGTGCACTTTGCACTACTTACCATTTAGCCAGTTTGGGATGTTTGGCAAATCCAGTTTGAATTTGAGATCTGTTAACCAATAGAATGTGACTTGACAGTAGTGAAGGGTGAATCTCATAAAAACTGTCAAGACATTTGTGTTAACCCGGAATCAAGACACAAATAACAATTTTATAGTGTCATAAAGAATATGAAGCCTATTTGTAGGACAAAAATAATTCTAATGATCTGTGTACAGGTAGCTGTACTAGAGGAAGTGCTTCAATGACTGACTAGGAATGAAGTTTAACTTTGAAACTATTTCACATCATCAATGAAAATTATCTGAAAACAAAAAACAGCAATTTGGGCTGTTGCGTCTCTTTCTGCTCTTTCCTGATTAACTTTGCTGCTCTCTTTCTCTCTTGTTTGTCTCTCTTTTCTGCTGCCTTCAGTTTGGATGTATGGCCTTCAGGACAGTCCCACCAAGTGTGAGGCCTCAGGTACATTTGCTTTATATGTGTGTTCCTGTTTCGCATTTCCTTCTCTTAGTGTGAACATGAATTCCTTCATTTTTATAGTGTTTTTTTTTTACGTTTATAAATAACAAGACAAAAATAAATATATAAGTAGCTAGACAAAAGACTCTTGAATCTTGAATACACACTTTTTTTTGTTTCTAAAGCACAAAACAATTCCCGTGGTAAAACATGGTGGATTGTTTTTGCTGATTGCTGGTTTGGGTTGAAGATGCTGTTCCTAGACGAGTTCTACATGTTCTACATCGCGTAGCATTTTAGCCTTCATGCTAAAACCATCAAAATTTAGAGGAAGATAGTAAGCTAATGCTAAACTGAAGGAAACCTGTGAAATACACATTATGTGTTTTGTCACAGTTGTTCTATCAAAAAGACATGAAATACTTGCAACATTGGCACTAAACAGCGATAAATGTTAAAAATGTATTTCACAGCTGACTTCACAGCACAGCCACAAGCATTCAGTTGAGCAATAAGTTGTTGGTTTAGCGTGATACGACGCCACGTTGCAAGGCAGTTGTAATCAGCCTGTTCCATCTCATGTGGTGATTGTGACAAAGTACAGAATGCCTGTTTTTTCCTCTCGGTTAGTGTCAACAGTCCTGAACATTTAAACTCAACGCAATTTCCAGAGGAATTCTAATTTAAAAGCTCAAATGTGTGCTGAAAACAAGCACAGCTGTTAACAGAGATTAACTACATTGCCATGTGCCTGTGATGTCCAAAAATTGTGATATTACCCCAGTACCATGTGCAAAAAAACACAGCAGTACCACAGTTCTTTTTGGTTGTCATTACAAAAACCATATGTGTACTAACATAGCTGGTGTCCTTGAAAAACGAAAGCTTGTATGTATGCTGGCTTGATGTTTTACAGGTACCACCTAATATCTCTTTAATATCTTAGCTTTCCATACAGAGATTCCATAAAAACGTCTTTGGAACACTTGGTACATCTTTCTGTTTTTTTTTTTTAAACGTTTCACATTCTGACTTCCAGTGTCCAGAAAACCACACCATGAAAGAACAACCACACAGTTGTTTGAAGTGCTATAAAGTTAAAAGAAACAGGCAAAAACTGCCGAAATGCTTGTGAAAAGTTCAAATACGGCATTTGAAGTTTTAGTAACAATATCCATTTAGTCACGGAATGGTTAACCCAGAAATGTTTGATGTGGTTGAGGGGGAGGGGCTAAAAATAAAAAAAGCCTTGGTGACATCATCTGAAATTTTTTGTTGTTTTAGGGGCGGAGCATATTGTTTACAGCTTGATGAAAGATTAAGACAAAGTTTTATTTCTTTCAGATGATGTGCACCAATGAATAGTTCACAGGATCAAATTGCAGGATGAAGTAAGCAGGGTGAATAATGATGCTTGAAATTTATGTCGTTTATAAATGTTTTTTGTAGTTGTTTATGGTAGGGCTGAGTTTGGAAGATACTTGAAAATAACTGATTTGTACATATGAAAGGTGCAAGGATGTGCTGTGGGTCGTCTGAACTCTACAAATGGAGTCATGGATTGAGAAGAACAGGTTAAAGAGATTGTCAGGGGAAAGAGAGCAAACAAAAGAGGATGAAGGAAAGACGCTTAACCCCAGCAGAAATGCTTTCTGCTTGTGTTACACATAAACACGGCTTCTATCTCTCCTGCTCCCTCGTTACTCGGCCCACTCATATGCTTCTATTTAAGGTTTGCAGAGAAGTCTGCCCTGATTGGCGTACCTCTCTCCCCCCATTCCACCCAGATGGGAGGAGAGAGTGAAAACTGAGTAAGGGAGCAAGAGAGAGAGGGAGAGGGAGGCCTGATCTTGCCTCGTCCGTTGAAGAAAAACTTTCTACTCCCCACTTCCAAGTCACATCACCTACCGTGAGCAACTATTGCTCTCTCACCTGGCTATTTTCCCCTCCTAGTGTTCTGTTTTTTGTTTCTTCCCAAAAATTGGCCATATTATGGAGAACCAATGTCACCACATCTCCACTGAGCTGTCAAATTCCTGAAGACATCTGATCTCATCTCGCTTGTTCTCGTTTTTTTGCCTCTTCAAATGCGCGTGCACCCCCGGCTGCGGCGAGGGCTAAGGTTCATTTAAATGGCCAGCCGTTGTGGAGCATGCACAGTGAGCTGGGGTTCGAGTTGTGCTAGGCTGCGGAGCGCGGGGCAATCGGAGGCGGATGACGGCGTACGGGGGTCAAGCCAGAGGTCGCTGGCAGGGCAGGGTTGGCGGGGGAGGTCGGGGGATGTCAGGAAAATGGCTGACGGCCTGTTTCTTTCCCACGCCGGCAGGGCTGGACAGCAGTGAGCCCATGGTGCTGGAGCAGTACGTGGTGGTGGCCAACTACGAGCGGCAGGAGAACTCCGAAATCAGCCTGAAGGCGGGAGAAACGGTGGACGTGATTGAGAAGAGTGAAAGCGGTGAGTTTTTTAGACACACACACACACACACACACACACACACACACACACACACCACACACACACACACACACCACACACACACACACACACACACACACACACACACACCACACACACACACACACCACACACACACGGGTGTTATTTATTCACCACGTGGTATTTATTGGCAAAAGCCGGTGTAAACACAAACCACAGACATGCAGAGTTGCCTACACACATAGAATGTTTCTCTGCGCCCTCAAACACACGCTTACACAATCACACCACAATGTCAAGCGTTTTTTATTCCTCTTGGGGTCTCTTGAATGCTCAGCTCTTCTGTTTGGGTACACACTTCCTCTTTGATAAGTATCTACTCTTTTAGTCTGTGTCCTTACCATCCCTTTCTTTTCCTACTTTGACATACTCTCACTCTCCATACAGTCTGGTCCTTGGTTCCACCTGGAGGTGTCCTTTAGATGGTTCTTTGATCAGAACCCTCCTCCAGAACTTTGAAGTAGAAGCCAGATTATCTTGAGGTGTTTATGAGACAGTCATGATACATTCCAGGGTTGAAATGTGTGCTAATGGACCGGGCAAACCTTCAGAGTCCATGGAGAACTCACTGTTAAGGCTAGCAACAATACAAGGAGACAGTGTAGCTTTGACTGATGTTTTCATACTTTTCAGTTTATGTTTTTATAGAGAAACTTTATTACCTATGTTGTAAGTGATCAAACCTTGTGCAAACTTTTAAATTTAACAGATCGAAGCTGAACATGTTGACTCCTTCAGTCCTTTACTTTGTCTCCATTCATGCTTGAACATGTATCAGGTATAATCTTGGAAAAAAGTGACAAAAAACATTTGTGTTTTTCTATTGGATGTTGAGCAGCTGTCACAGCTAGAATAAAAGATGACATCATAAAGTATGCCATGTTTTATGAGCCTGAACAAAAAAACTCAAATATGTTCATTTAACATTTATTTTACAACTGAACTTGTAAGTCTCCAGTTTAGTCTGCTTCTGTCTTTGTCTTGTGGTTGACTGGTTTATTTGTCCAAAAACGTTCAAGTTAAACAGTCAGTTAACAAAGAGACTCGACGCTTTCTTGAAAAAAAACCCTCAGCCACAGCTAAACTGCAGCTGTTTTACAGTGCAGACAAAACGTGTCAGCTGAACTTGAGTTTGGAGATGATGGGTGGGAGCGAAACAAGCCAGATGTACTGTAGCCAGCGATCACAGATCACAGAATTAATGATGTTGAGGAAAAAGACGCAGATTGTTAGAGTGAGGAGGAAATCTAAATGCCAAAATATTTAAGACAGCTAGAGATGACTAGCCAGCTCCTGGTGTGAACCTTCTGTTCTGCAGAATTCCTCATATGCCCAGAGCAGCTACTGAAACTGAAGCTACATCAGACAGAATCCTCCAGACAGACTCCAAAACTCGTTATCCATATTTTGTGATAAAGTACAAAAGCATTACCCTGGTGTAACTGTCAAAGGGCTTATTATATGACCATTAGTTATCATAGAAACGCTTTTAATATGCCTAAAATTGCGCTTATAAGAAGCTTTTGGCAGAAGTTTCATGGCTCTGGCTTCTCTCTGGGTTGTGGAGGGGTGAGGATGGAAAAATCCCCTCTCTCTCTCTCTCTCTCTCTCTCTCTCTCGAGTTTTATAATAGACTGATAGATCTTGCAGAACCTCAGAGTCTTACAGAGCGTTTACTGTGTCAGGCAGTCCAAACCCACACCAGGAGAACGCGTTGTGAAGTGTGCTTTAGGAATCTATAATATAGCTGATTACATTTACAGTATGTGTTTGGCAGACGCTTATCCAAAGTGACTTATACAGGGCATTATGGGTAATTTTTATCAGCCTGTGGTTTTCCCTGGGAATCAAAACTATGGCCAGTTTAGAAACGTTCGTCTTAGCGGGATTGGATGCTATTATTGGCCAATACTGCTATTGTCACCGATAAACGTTGCACCCTGAGAAAATGCTAACGTGTAAAAATGCTGGTGTGTTATTATCTGTCATTAATAATTCATACTGTAGCCCCAGTTACACTCTCTACCCTTAATATTGCCCTGTGATGTCATTATTATGAGGTACTCTCCTATCCTCTCGCCTCTCTCTCTCCCTCGAGTCCCTATTCATTCAGCCGGTATCCCCTGCTCACTGAAGAAGAATCAGTACACGGCTACTCATGGTCTCAGGGAAGCTGGTTTGTCTTGGCTTTAGTCCCGCTGGAGATCCTGTCCATGCAGAGCCAAGCTGAACCTGGACCAAATAGTCTCTCGTTTGCATACAGCTCTGAGTCTGTCTGAGAAGATCTACCAGTACCTCATTTAGATATTATCATTGATACTAACACTAAACGCAAAGCCACAGATGTGTCTGAAATGAAAATGGCTGATATACAGTAGTTTTGTTCTTTCTGTAATTGTCTATCAGTAAGTCAGAGACAAGTTGATCAGAATCTGACCTCACATCTGCAAAGCCAAATTAGTATTACACAAATTATTGTGTAATTATTGTACACTTGAAGACAATATTTAAATGTACTTTAAATTAACGTGGTCTTGTTTAATGCATTAAGATTTTTTTTAAATCTGTCATTTGTTCACCCACAATAATTCCAAGCCTTTTTCTGAGGAACACAAAAGATGTGTTGATGAAGAAAAGCATGTAAGAAGTAGTTTATAAGATTCACGTGCTAAACTTTAATCTGAAAGTGAGTGAAATTCCAGAGCAGCTGGAGATGTTCTCTCAGGGTTTTAGTGAAACATATGGCTTCAGAAGATGTGGACTATAATGAGTCGTATTGTCCTGTTTGGAGCTTGACAGTTGCTGCACACTCTCTGCTTTCATTGTATGGAAAAAGCAGCGTTATTGTTTCCAAAATTTCCTCATTTTGTGTGGCACAGGAGAAGTCATGCCGTATTGGAACACCATGAGAGCAAGACAATTGAATTTTTGGGTGAACTGTTCCTTTAAGAGTTTCTTTGGCGAGGCACTTAGATGTTTGCAAAGACTGAGAATTTATTCATGTTGTTTGTCCACATGATCTTTGTCATTCCATCACTATTAGTTAATGCAAGAAACAGGACAAATGGTGCTTGCCAATATTTCTTCGAAAACAATATTCCGTTCCATGAATCAGTCTAGGAAAAAATTCCAGGAAAACACATTCACGTTGATCTAAAAGAACAGTTGTTTCTCAAGAAATCCAGACCACAACACTGATCTCAGATCAGCATGAAGGAGCGCTCTACATCATCACCCTTTGGTTGATGGCTTAGATGAGTGAGAGCCTCTGTTTGCCTCTGGCTTTCCCATCTCTGTCTTTAGGCCAAAACCTGATACTTAAGCATTTCAGGAAAGAACTTGAGGCCAGAATCTCTGCCTGGCTTGATTTGGGAGAAAGTCTTCAGAAGTATCCTTCAAGTTATTGAATGAAAGGTCAAAGATCACGCTGTCTGCTCATCCGAAACATGTTCCAAACAATGAGAAGTTTTGCTGTTCTTTGCAAAGATTTCAGAGATTCAACACCAGATCAGGGCAAGTATCAGAGATATAAAGGTTAAAGGTTAAATTTCTCTTAAAGGGGCAGTTCACCAAAAATTTTTAATTCTGCCATCTTATTAACATCTTGGCATCTGGTTGTGTTAGGGCACATTAGCTGACATAGTTATACATCCATTGCTTAGTAATGTTTTGCTAATGTTACACTTAACTGTGCAGACACTTAGATAATGGTTGAGACTGCTTGTTGCTTTATTCCTGTCAGGAATAGACTTGTGGTGTAATCTTAATAAAAACAGTTTGCTCTCTCTCTCTCTCTCTTTAAATTAAATCATAATTCTGTCACTGTTGTCATAACTTACAACAGTAGATGTTCCTGTGATGCACATGATTGTCCTCATATATTGTAAGTGTCTGTTTCATGTTGAAGAGGCATTTCTGGGTTTAACCCCAGACTCTAAAATAAGAAAGCGAAAGGAACGGCTTCTTTGGATGGATGGAGGGAATGTGTGGTGAAAACTGCAGCAGCTTTGAAGTGCAGGCCAAACATCTGCTCTCTCTCTCTCTGTTTCTCTCTCTTGTGTAGCCACTCTCTCTTCTCCTCAGTCCTTCTGCCTCGTTTGTTTTACATGTATTCAGTGCTAATTTAAGATATACCAAATCATTCAGGTGTCACTCGTCAGCACCTGTGAGAACTATGACATCATTAAGGATGATCCACACCTTTGTTTACATCTGCACTACATCTGTCTTTCAGTACTCAAAAAATCTCTTCCTGACAAGGTGTTACTGGCTTTTAGATAAAAATGTGATTTTTTTTTATATAGCCACAGAAAAAAAGTAATATGCGTATGAGCTCTGATTTCCTTCCACACTTTACAGCTGTAGTACGATCCTGTGTGAGCCTATTATAAAAACAGCGTGAAAATGACTAATTGTGTGAAAACAGGTGCTTGTACAGTATCTTTTTTCTTTTTTTCAGCTATTTTTCATTCGTTCTTTCATTCATTTTGTTCTTTTTGACAGTCATTTCCTTACAGTCAATTCTTCTTAAAGTTGCTACGTTTTTTTGTCTTTCCTTATTCCCTCCTTTCTTTCTTGATCATTTGATTTTTGTTACTTGTCCTTTAAGTAATTTTCAGTTATTATTTCATTCATTTTAAGGGGATGTATTACATATTGTTGTACATATTACATAAAATACATATTGTTTTCAAGAGTTTTCCAAACACACACTGGCCTCCCTCCAATGGCTGCATTCATGGCGTCCACATGCAGCTTTCAGAAGAAGCATTTCTCAGAGACAGATACGCAGTCAGAGTCCAGATTTATTAGCTTGCTCCCCTTCTCAAGTTCAACACCATCGTTCTCATAAACCGAGCTAGATGTTTTGCTTTGAAGAGCAAGCCCACCTGTATCTCAACACAAATGCTTCTGTAATCTGTTCTGTGTGAGAGGAACGCAACGTCCTCCCTTAACTTCAGAGGAATTCATCAGACTGCATACTTCCATCATCAAAGCAGCGCACAGTATTTGTCTTGATGTTGCTGAAGTGTACTTCAGGAGGAAAACGTTACTTTGATGCTGAAAGTATGTACTCCAGTCGGTTCCAGTTTATAGAAGCATTGAGTTCTGCTCTGACAAGCTTTGACAATGAGCAACAGTTTAGCTTTGAAAATATGTTTTCAAATATGTGAAAATGTTTTGTTTCTAAAGGGCATCTGAAGTGTTGAAATGAAAAGTCTCGTCTGAACACTTGAAGTTGTGTTTTTATCTCCTAAAGTGTTTAAGAACACACACACACGTACAGCATGCACGTAAACACAAACAAACATGCAACCTGCACCAGACATGGCAGATGAAAAGCACTTTTGTGGTGGCTATACTGACAGCAGCCCTTGCCATTTTGCATTTTGATTGAATTGACCCTCTGTGCTCGCCGTAGACGGTTCCTGGTGGACGCAAACAAGGAGACAGTATCTCATTCAGAAGGGCTCCATCAGGCAGGGTGGCCACAACCTGCTCTGTTTTCTCACTGTCAGACACACACGAGTATTATTGCTGTGTCAGGGTGGTATGTGTGCTTCTGTGGAGATGGTAATCTAATGGTGCATATTAGCAGTGTTCTGTGCGGTCGGCACAATAACACAAATGTTGCACTAGATGTCAGTTCTCAGTTGGCGTTTGTCTTCCCACATCGATTGGCTTTGCCATCACACACAGCTTTCAAAGGAAGACTGAAAGATGCTGTTAAAATTGACTTCTTTCATCCTTTATCTTCTTTAAAATTTCATCTTTTGAGTTCCACGGGATAATAAATAAGTTAATTAATTAAAGCGTTTGGAAGTACCTGAGGTGAGTGAATAATAGCTGATTTTTTTTTATTTTTGGGTGCACTATTTCTGTAGTTATTCTTTCGGTACAGACAGTAAACAGACCATCTGGAACTTGATGGGGTTGTGGGTGACAGACACGATTACATACTGAAATCCGTCCGGCTGTAAAGCGAAACAAAATTTCCATGAGTCTCACTGGATGAAGTCATTGTTAATGTGGTTTCCAAGGGTTTCGCTGTGAAAACATATGCTTGTGTGCGTGTGTTTGATGTACAGGATTTGCTCATATTGTGGGAGGGTTTTTAATGCATGCAGTACTCTTACTTCATCGCCGAACACGAGTTAAGAACGTTTGTTATAAACCATTTCGACTTCTGTCAAAGAAACTGCTTCTATGTCATTGCGATGTCATAGTTGGAATATTGCTGATTGGTGACATCACGCTGTTATGAACAGCTATCCAGCCATACTGTGTTACCTTGGCAACAAGTTAGTTCAGAAGGATCTGTGCAGTGCAAAAAATATAAGTATCAGTTTACTTACATAAGTTTTAAAAGGTTAAAGAAGTGTGTGTGTCAGATATATGGTTTATGGTTGATGACCTCTCCCTCTCTGTACAAATGTTTCTTTGCTCCTCATTGTTCTGTGTTTCTGCTACTTTGTTTTGTTTTTCTGCCCAGAATCACCAGGAACAAATTTTTTACATACTATATTCAGAAAAATAAACTAATGAAGAACAGCCAGAAGGAAGACATTTCATTGAAGAGCTTATTTTCCTCAAAAACACACACACACACACACACACACACACACACACACACAGATTGAGTCATAAACTGTTATTACGCAAGCTGCAAGGAACCTGCTAGGAACATCCAGCCATCCTTGTGTTTTGATTGTGAACACAAACACACGTACATCTGCCATCTTTGAGAATTTATGAAAAGCCAAAGTTTAATTGATCCCAAATGTGTCATAGGAATGCCTTGAGTTCAGAAACACTTAGATTAAAACTAAATAACTCAGAGAAAAAGTGTGTTTGTGTGCATTCTGGCCAAAACATTACCTCCCATCAGATCAATACAAACCAAATGTTTGTGCATTAGGGCTTTCTTTTTGTTTGTAAACCCCAGAGATGACAAACATGGGTGCATCGTCTTCATTATAGTGGAAAACATTTCTGCCTGGGTTCAATTGGCTTGGGACGATATCATACACGCATTTCATATTTTTGTGTCTGTTGCATGTTTGTAGGCTGGTGGTTTGTCAGCACGGCTGAAGAACAGGGATGGGTTCCTGCCACGTACCTGGACTCTCAGAGCGGCACCAGAGATGATCTGGACCTGGGAACATCTAGATCAGGAGAAGGTGAGACACACCAACTTTCTTTGAGTTGTTTGATTGTAAATCTCTCTCCACCCGAAACCAGACCCACGTTCCTGAATGTGGGTCTGGCACATCAGTAAATTTCCTCAAGCAAAATTCCTCCATCGAGACAAAGTATCA
>JAZGTI010016026.1:0-13026 GCA_036877585.1 Botia kubotai
CCACAGAATCAAACTTTCACATTAATTTATTTTTTATTGCGACCAACAAAGTAATTATAACAAGGTCAAGACCCAATAAAATTCTTTTCTTAGCTCTAATTTGGTCTGTCCTTGACTACCTCACACAAGTTCACTTTGCTGTCCCTTCACACACTCTTTATCAAAGATTATCCTTGGAATCTTTATAGTGCGTGTGTCTTATATGAAAAGCACATTTAAAGGTATGATGTAGTGACAGACTCTCGCAGAAGTACAGTACACAGAATAGTCAAACTCATGGCTGTGTGCATGTCCAGGTTTCGTTATTAAGACTCTGGAGGAGATTGTGTGTGTAAGAAGAGTGTTTCACAGGGTGAGGGGGATTTAAAAACGTGCCAGAGGAAGCTGCTGTCAGGGGACTCTGTTCTCAAGCTGCAATTTAACCCCCAATTATTGTTATTATTCACCCATAGGAAGAGATGTGGACAAGGGGTCATTTTCGGAGAAAAGAGACTGAGCAGGAATTGAGGAAGAGAACGATTTACCGAGCTTCTCCCCTTGTTCATCTGGTTACTGGAAAAATATAACCCCACATCATCTCTGTACATCAGAGTAAACGCTGCAGACTAATAAATACCAAGATTAAATTTAAACCCCCATGGATGCTGCTAAAAATTCATTAAATATATGAATATACGTCCAGGTCACATTTCACTCCAAAATCAACAAATGTAAAATATTACATTTTATGTTGCATAAAGATTTACGACAATCAACATTTCTCATTACTGTAACACAACGTTACAGTATTACGATAAAAAAAACAAAGCAGTACCAATTAAGTTAGACACTACAAGAATCACTTTTATGATGTATAAATGCTAAACTGTTTAAATAATTTATAATCTCAACCTTTATATTTTAAACCCATTTACGTTGACTTACAGTGATGACAGCGAGAACTTGGAAATTAGATTCTAATTTTGCATTAATTGGAGGGACAATTTAGGGCATCTTATTGGACCTCAAAACAGAAATTGTTGTCTTGAAAATGTTCTTGACAGATTCTGTGAGCTTATTTCATTCATTTATACATTTATAATAAATGCTTATTTTAACTCATATTAGCAAAAGATGCAATTTTTCGTTAAAGGAAAAATAAATACCAGTCAAACGCACCCTGCTATGGGAATCCCTAAAACCAGGCTGTAATTTCATTGAGGCATGGCTGGATCATGCCATAAACCTGTCCAAAATACTTCTGAGGGACCGAGAGCTTAAAGAATAAGATACTCAGCCACTAACTAACTAACTAACTAACTAACTCATCTTGACTTGATTTTAGCCAGTGCCCTTCCGTTAAGTGGCTTTGATGTGGAAATTAGCAGTGACAATGTATACATACCACTGAGCCCAGCAGACACTCCCAGATTACTCAAGATTATTCAAGATTACTTTGGGAAAATACACCAGGATTCCATAAAGTAATTTTCCAGGTGAATTTCATCTGAGGCCATTAAAAAAATAATTCTTCCTGTTTGAAAACAGCAGTTAAAACAGGTCACCAATAGTTAATATACTTGATATTGGCTAACCAAATAAGGCAAAAGCTAATGTTGACAGGTCATTGCTGATGCCTCCCAGTAGATTGAGGAAGGTACCACTTCTGTTAATCATTCGGTAATCTCAAAATTGCTACACAGTGTCTGATTATATATCAGTCTATTACTGATATATAATCAGTATTATTGACCTCAGAGCAGAGGACATTTTGCATTCAGCTGTTTCGGGGAGTGTTTTGAATTCACCGAACATATTCACCAATCTTCGTGGATGTTTTTAAAATATCTTAAAATAGCATCTAGTTATACAGCTGTCAGACAGATGTATGTTCTACTCGTGCACCTGCGAGGAGACAATGATTAGAGACTGATGCTTCTCACCACATACAACAAATCATGTTCTCTCTCTCCGACTTTCTCCCCCATCTTATCCCTAAAAAGCCACTACGTGTTCCTTCCTTTCATCCTCTTCACCTTTCTACGCACTGGTTTGTGTTTCCATGGTGTATAAATGGAAGCGTGCTCGCACAGGTATCAAACTGCCAATTCGCAGCTATTATCTTGGACTGCTAAGCTAAGTCAGGCATGTAGCCCATTACAAGTGTCGTATCCCCTCATGCATGCACTACTCTCACTTGTTCTGCTCGTTCACACGCTCTCTCTCTTCTTCTCTCTTGTCTTACTGATTTTCAGGTGATAGAGTTACTCTGCAGCCAATGGGCTTTCCATAAACAGCACAATCTCTGTTACTCATGACTGTTCAGTGGCGCTTATATTTTGAAGCTAAAGCTATGATACATAACATTTTATTGGTTATACAATGTACAAAAATCAGTTATTGAGCAGGTACATGACAGAACAGTGTTCAACATAATCGCCTTACCTTACGCCGAAACACAGCGGTAAGATTATAATCGTGATTTAGAATTTGATCTGTCGGTTCTGATGTTGTTGATGTTGTTGTCAATTTATAAAGAGAAAGAAGATTCGGCTACTATACTGCATGTGCGGATACTGTATATGGTTTTATCATGAAACATGATAAAAACCGAAAATATGTGTTTAAAATTAACGTTATTACATTCATTAAGAAATGCTCATCTATTCACATCTTAGACAAGTGCATCTAAAGAGTTACTGTATGTGCAACATGAGAATCAGTAATCATGAGCTCCTTTGCGCCACCTAGTGGTGCCTCCATATTTACCTCACAGCAGTTGAGGTGAGTTTAAAAGTTTCATTGAGTATGTTTTAATGAAATATTCAAGTCTTGAGTTACTGGCTTTATTAGGTCTGTGAGAGATACTGTTGACTTAAGAGACACAAAGCTGTATTTCAACTAAAGAGATCAAACTTATTTTAACCCTCACGTCGAGAAAAGCACTAATTCTGCTTTTAAAATGCATTTTCTCTGACTTTAGTCAAGATTCTCTTAGTCAGATACGTTTGTTTTGAAGGCAAATCAAAATAACTAGCGGAGAGCTTAGCACATACGAACTCATTGTGTTTTAAAATGTGTCTCACTGTAACCACATAGCCGCGTTCTGTGAAGATGCTTATAGTCTTGTCTTGTAACATTAAAAAAAACAAAACATGATGTTTAAATGTTATGTATGTTATTTTTAAATGTTAAATTAGCCTCGTAAAAACACAAACAGAACAGAACATTGATCTTACCTGAAGAAACATGGGCAGTTGTGAATCTGTATGTGCATACAGGAGAGAGTATCAACAAACATGAACAGTACGGCTCTTTAATATTAAACGTTCTCGCTGAATTAAAAGCAGATAAATGTGCGCGGATCACTGTAAGATTACAGCTGACTTTGGCGAAAATTTAAAACAAGTTGTTGGTTATTATGGTGGATATTTTCTGTCATTTTTCTGCTCCACAGTTCAGCCCAGGTGACGTGGTTTAATTTTTCATCATTTTTACTGTATCATAATTAATAACCTTCTGACATTTATTCTTTCCATTTTCCTTTTTTGCTTCTTCTCTTCTGCTCTTTCCTTTTATTTACCCTTTTATTTATCTTTCTTAGCCCTCGACCTCTCTTGCTCATCCCCAGCGTTGTTTATTCCCGCACACACACAAACGCACACACAAGACAAAGAGGATGTGAGGACCAGAGGTAACAGGTATAAACACAGTTATTTAGTGTGAATGCTGTTATTGTAATTGCCGTTATTTGCTTTGGCCTCTCGTGAATGAAGGTGTGAAATCATGTGAGACAAAACAAGAACTACAAAACACATTCTTTTTTAAGCTATATTGACATCCACACGCACTGAATGTATCTTTGGTCGCATGTCATGAAAAGACTCTCACTGTCTGTATCTGCACTTCCTGTCGCATGAAACATTGATAGTAAAATTGAAAACAAAAGGTTCATGAAAGCATGTTGATCTAATCCTGCCAATCACATCGCTGTAGATGCAGAAACGGCTGCTAACCTCCTGTCAATGATTTTGGCATCTCTCCACCTTGCCAACTCCATAATTACATGCAGGAGGAGAAAATAGTGTGGTCGAGTCTTGTGCCCGGGCCCCTCCGCTGCACACGTCAGACAAATCCATTTACATGTATTTCTTCTCCTCTGTATGAATACATGCGCTTGTGAAATGCATTAAACTGTTGCTGAAAATGCAACTTTTCCTGCAACAAGTCACTTGTCTGTCCACATTGAATGTGGAACTGCTCTGTCGCACAACACGGTCAACAAACAAGAATAAATTTGATGTTCATCCAAACACGAAAATTCTGTTATCATTTAGGCTCAAGAGAGCATTCCCAGAACATTGGCTAATGTCTTCTAATAGAGTTTTTTGTGGAACATTTTAAAAACGTCCCACAATAAAAACGTTTGAATAATGTTCCAAACAATAACGTCAGTTACATTTTAAATGTTCCTACAGCTTTCAAAATAACCAATTAACCAATTAAAAGCATCCTGTCGGTCATCGTTTGGTCGGTGCTTTGTGTTAGTGATATTTAGACTTTACATGATTATTTACACGTAGTTGTGTTTCAAATATGATTTTTTGGAACACAAAGTAAAATGTCACACATATGCTACGGAGAATATTATATTTTCAGAACTAGAGGTTAACCATAAAGTTAGCCCAATATAGCTGTGTGGTTAACCGTAGTCTGATGAGCCAGAGATGAGGGCTCAACATACACTGTAAAGAGAGTCTCGCACCTGATGCGGGCGACTTGAGACGGTTTAATGTTCCCTCGTTTCCACAGCATCACTTTGACATACACCAGACAGTACAATATAAACTCAGCCGAGCAGTTCCTTAGCAACCGAACACACTCGTTTGTCTGTTTTCTACTCGCTCTCGTCTCTCCGTCGCTCTCTCTGTTGTATCTCGGTTATTTCTTCAGGTTGAAACTGCTAGAATGATCAGTTCCCTTTGATGTGGAGATGTACAGAGCATCAGTTTTATACAGAGAGACAAACAGGCAAAACAGCACATTATAGCATGACCTTTTACCCCCCGTCCATTATCTGTAGACTTTTGTCTGAGTTTTCTCCTTCTTCTCTTGTTGCTGCTCAGGGGTATTTTAGAAGACCTGCAGTAAGGTGTCACCATGGCTCAGCCATATAATATTACTTGACTGCTGAAAGGACAGACTGACATCTGCAGACATGAGGTCAGAGCATTTAAAGGGGCCACGTCATAAAAAAATCAAATGTTCCGAGAACTTTTGATACTAAAGGGTTCACAGTACTATAAAAACATACGGGAACTTTCAGAACTTTTTCCCAGTAACAATTAGGTTATGCTTTTCAAAGAACAATTATAGATGAATACAGGAAAGTCACTCTCCAAAGTTATATGAGTTTTTTAGGGGTCACTGTCCAAAGTCACTCTCACTTGCAGAGTTTAGTTTTAACTCATATCAAACGTCATATCAAAGCCAAACAGTTGATTAATCAAACAAACAAAGCAACACAGAAAGTATTATCTCATTGTACACATACCGTCATTAAACTGGGGTTCCAAAATGTAATGTGACAGGAAACAATACATATTTCAACCTTAGCTTTAAAACACCAGAAGAGCGTTTTCATCCATCTTCTCACAAAAAACTGTTAGTGGAGAAGGGCTCTTGAAGGTTACTTTAGTGTGTGTGTGTGTGTGTGTCCACTTTTGGAAGACTCCCAGCAGAATAAGTGACATTTATATTAAAACCGAATGAGAGGAAGGAAGCTATGTAACCTGTCGGTTCTTTGTCCTCTGTGATGTCTTTTTCACAGGCAGTGTAAAGACTGATACATTTCACGGTACCGTTATCCAGAAGCAAAGCATGTTTATTAGTAAACATCCAATATATCTCTGATTTGTGAACGTCTTCATTTGACACCTCTGTTGTTCTCTGTCTCTTGTTTTTTCTTAATTTCCTTCAGTCTTTCTTTCAGGACAAACAGTCACTGGATTACATCCCAGAGCATAATTAAACTAAAACAAGACACTCCACTCAAAGGAACTTAAAGTGCGCACACACACACACACACATACACACACACCACCTCAAGCTCTCTCCATCACCTATCAGGAACAAAGATTGTACCATTGGCTTCTGCCAAAACAAGCCTGTCAACACCAGCCAACCCCGGCTAACAGGGAATGTTTTCAGAATGCTTGCTAACATTCTCTTAACGTTCTTTTAAAAACGAACCAATCTCCTGTATCTGCTTCCTAAGTGATCCACAATGTCACCCCACCAGTGAGAGAGTGACTCCAGTTACTCACTCCTATTCTCTCCCTTGTTCCTTCTCTCTTTCATTCTTTCCTTTATCATCATTAAAAGGACCAGCCTATTGTCCTCTCTGAAATCAACACTAAGGAGCTAAACAGTACTGAATAAAAAGAGAGCGAGTAAGCGAGAAAACGAGAAAGAGAGAGAGAGAGAGAGAGAGAGAGAGAGACGGAATCCCTGTACAAATGGGCTTTCCTGAATGAAATTAAATATCCAGATCAATGGACCGAGTCGCTCAGATGAAAGGGACGTACAGTTGAATTGTGCTGACAGAGATGTACACACGTAATAAACACACACAGTTTATGCACAACGCAGAAAGAAAGGCAAAGCTCAGTGTCAGACTGAAATGTTCCCTGCATTGCTGATGATACCGATAAACACATGACAAAAAAACAAAACACATTTCTGATTCAGTGTCGCTGAAATTTGCTAACAGAGCTGCGGGTTTTCACGAAACAAAAAGAACAGAAAACATCAGTCTTCAGTTTCATAGGACTACCAGGACTGTTTATTTTTGTATAAGGTTACATGGCCAGCTAACAATTTTAGACTGTAAGAACGTTTCCCTAACGTTTCCATTAAATAACAGGGCTGTCCTTCACAGTATTGTCACTGATAGGGTCATTGTGTCCGCTGGAAGCTTCCGCAGTGCTCCAGCTGGCAGATGTGAAATGATCTGCGGTCTGATGTGTCTGATCAACTCGACCACATCTGATGACCATCTGATGAAACTTTCTCTGCAGAGGATCTGCCTGTGTATCATGCCAGTTCCTGCAGCATGCCAGTGGTCCTTTCCCTTGCTTACTTAAGGTATTATTAAATGCATAAACTTATGGCCAAAAAGCATAGCCAAATACACTTTGAAAAGAGACCTTTTAATCAGGCATCGCTCCACATGGACCTCACAGGTTAAAGAGCTTGGCTTTTTCATTATATTTTGTAGTGTTGCATTTAATTGTGTATATTTACAGTATAGATATGTATATATAGTGTATATAGTTATATATTAGTGTATATTTTGTTAATGTTCAAACACCACTTGTAGCCTTTGTTGTACTGCCTTTAAATGATGCTTTTTTATGATTAAAAAAACCCCAAGAAGACAGTTTTTTAAACAATCTAATAACCACCGAGACGACAAAAAACAACATAAAAGGTCTGGAATGAGAATCTGGCTAATGACAATTTAAGAGGAAATTATCTAAACTATTGTGAAAATGATGCCACAACACAATTCACAATGCCACCGAGATTCACCTAATGACCGAAGGCCAGTTGTCCTCTGTGTGACATCGGCCTGCGTCGGTGTGTGTTAGCACATCATACTGTAAACATCTGTTCAAGCGCGTGGAAAATGACAGCACGCATCACCCACGACCATCCCTCAGAGGAACCCTACGCAGTTTGTTCCCAACAACTTCCTCCCGTTCCTCTGATTTAAAGCTCCATCAGTCACCATAACAAATGACTCCAAAAGCAGACAGATAATGAGTGACCATAATAAGGCTTTTCCCCTGGGAGATATCAAGCATCGTTTGACAAGGTCGTGGGGACTGAGGAATGCTGATTCGAGTGGTGTTTGATTGACAGCTCTCACCCCAGCAGATTGTGGATCTTGCATGTCCCAAGAGTTACAAAATTGAAGTGCATGTTGATGCATTATGCAGTACATCGGAATCATGCAGGTGCATTTGCATATTAAAACAATGCAAATTCACCTGCAGCCATTGGTATTTCAACCAGGTCCAAACTTCAGATTTTGAACAGGTTGAATCTTCAGGATAAATGTTTAATTAAGCTTTTCTACAACCAAGCGAATGTTTTTTTCCCAGGACGCTGGCTAATGTTCTCAAACATTCTCTTAAAATGATCAAAAACAGTAGAACGCTTTCTAACGTTATAAATCATATTATAATCATTATTACTCTGTAGCGTGTGGAACGTTTTAAAAACGTTACAGAATTAAACATGTTTGAATAATGTTCTTATAACAAAACAATAATGTTAATACATCTCAAAAACTGGACATGTTGAACGTTACTAAAAAGGGTTCTCTCAAAGTTATTAAAAACCGAAACGTTCAACTATAGTCTTGCAGTAAAGTTTGTTTAGTGTTTGTTTAACATTATATATCTTATATTAAAAATTTTATACTTGTATAGTTAGTGGTATGTTTTAAACTACTGAAGCAATAACGTTAATACAAAATAAAAAAACTGGATGTTTTCCAGGTCCATTTTCAAATCTTACGTAAAAGGACATTTAATTTTTTTTCCATCTTCTTAAACAAATTGGTGTTGGTAGTTTGGTGAGCCTTTCACACAAGATGTCCCAGCATGTGTGTTCCTCCTGTCATCTTTTAACTCAGCAGGAAAACTGTCACCGCACTTCCGCTCGCCGTCATACGCGCTCACCGGCCGGTTCTGCGCGCTCCAGGGGATCCAGCACTCCGTGCCGAGTGAGAGACGCGCTTCCTTTGCGCGATGCGGTTTCAGCGGACTACGCCGCAGGACTTCCTTTGCGCGCGTCTGTTTACTATGGTAACGGATTCTGCCGTGAGCTGTCACACGCCCGCTTTGTCTGACGGAACTTTAACTGGTCTGCTTTGATGTCAAATAGTTATAATTTTTACATTCAACACTTTGGCGTTTAGCTTGTGATTTAAACATTTAATAAAATGTCTGTTCTTGTAGCACTTGTTTTTGGAGCAGTGTGTAAGCAGTACAAGGGTTGCGCGTTCGTTTCATAGGGAACAAAAAGTTTTGATTTAAAAAAAGTATTATCTTGAATGTACTAAAAGGCACTTTGGATAAAAGTGTCTGCCAAATAAATAAATGTACAAATGCAAAAAGCCATGAGGGCAATGTGACACAGCAGGAGCTGATGGCACAATCAGAAACAGACAGAACACAAAAAAACAGCCAGAATGAGCAAAATGAAAGCGAACGCAGGGGGCTTTGAAATTTGAACTACTTTTAACTTGGCAGGGCATCTTAACATTGCGCTCATGGTACGAGGGACTAAACACGCTGCTAACACTACACGTCTGTCTGTTTAAAGACCAAGAATTTTACAGAAGTGCTGATGGGAACAGCCTGTATTTAATTAGAGGAAACACGTAATAAATCATAAACAAGAAAAGCTGTGGTTAAAATGTGAAAATATCTTCTATATCCGAGTGCCAAAACATCCTAAAGAACGAATGATGAAATACTTTTGCTTCTGTTCCTCACGATCTGTGATGCCCCAGACACGGAACATCTTCAAACCAGTTTCATCTCTTGTCTTTCTGTTAACGATGTTCATTTAAAAATTACGTCTGCTATAAACAAAAACATCCTACGTATCAACATCCCTTTAGTTTAGTCTTTAGAGGCCAAACTGTTAAACAGCCCGCAGGTTTACCGAGTTCAACAAGTGACAAGCACTAGTTTACAAATGTCAACAACCTTTCAGTCTGTTAACAATGTTGATTTAAAAAACAGCACCATTTTGTTGAGTCTTTTGTATCCTTTTCCAGGCTTAGTAAATATATATTCTATACAAATGGTGACCTTGTACTTAATAACCAAATAAATTTTTTTAAGTGCATTTACAATTTTTTTGTAATCAAAGCATATTGCGCAAAAATTGGAGTAATGAACAAAATCGTGACGTTTTTGCCATTGTGGCGTGTGTGCCCAAAATGTAAAAAAAAAAATGTTTCCATACAGTACAAGCCTCAAAGCAATAAATAAAATGATGTATGTTTACGTGTGTGTAACAAAACAACGAGGCAGGTGATGTCATTGCTCTTCTGTATCTCTGTAAAACCCCCCAAAGCATCAGTTTGGTCTAGGGTACACTGATGTAGGTCACAAACAATGACCAGGGCATGTCTGCTCAGCATTGTGGGTAAATTAGCCCTTATCTTGAAACAGAGGGAATAAATTGCTGTTATGTGTGATATGTCGACTATACAAAATACAGTTTCTGACACGTGCCGGTATACACGCACCTCCATATCATGCAAAGCAATGTGATGCACATATTCCCAAAACAAAATCTCTTTTCCACAAGCACGGAGATTATTGCAGTGAGATTACAGTGACGGTACAGCTCAGCGTGTCAGTCAGTCAGTGTTTTCAACAGCTGTCCTGTTGTAGGCCCAATTCCAGCCAGGTGGGGAATGAAGACGCCTGTGGCCATTCGCTCATCGCTCCGAGACTGATTTGAAATTCTGTTCAGGCTTCCAAACGGCTGGTTGCATGTATGTTGTATGAAGGCTGCTGCCGACAGAACAATCTGTGGAAACATCATCCATCAGGATCTTACTGATGTTAGCCACAGATCCAGGATTGGATTTCAGATTTATGATTAGCCGACAATCTTGGCCAGAACATGATGAATACATGAAATGACCTTAACTTTGATCACAAGTACCCTTTCCAGTTAACAAATTTAGGTTGTAAGAACGTTTCAATAATGTTTCCTTTAAATAACAAAAATGGTCAAAGTAACATTTTTTAATTTTCCACTAACAACCTAAGAATAACATTTTTGATATATGATGTATAACATAAAAAAAAGTTCTACTAGCGTTATTGCAAGAACATTTTTGATACCTTTAAGACAACTTTTAGAGAACGTTAGCTAATGTTCTGAGAACATTCCCTGTTAGCTAAGTAGCTGACAATTTTGGCCAGAACAATTAAAAAATGACTTTTAAACTTGGATAACATGGATAACATCCTGGATTACAAATACTCCAGGCTCTTACCTTGCACAACATTTATCTCTGTGTCTTTCCTATTTTAATACTCTCTCTCTCTCTCTCTCTCTCTCTCTCTCTCTCACTCGCTCTCCTCTGGAAAAAAATCGAGACAGATAGCATTTTGAAAAGTTAAAAAAGTCAAACATGGATTTAAAATGGCACTCAGAAAGATAAACAGAAATAATATTCAGTTTTTTTTTTTAAATTGTCGTTTATGAACTACTTCACAGCAACCTGTCGGTCCTCGGTTATATTTTGTAATCGATGCAAATCTGACACTATGACCTGATTTATATGAGAAATCAGGTCATAGTTAAGGATCAGTAAATCATTATTTCAGTTCAACTAATGAGATTTTTAATGAGTTAAAAAGCATCAATGTGATGGATGTTTGTGTACGCATGAGAAGCATGACAAGTTGAGATCATCACAAAACTGACACCATCTGCCTGCGTCGTGTCTGTAAAAATAAAAAACAACAAACTATGATGTCACCTTAACTATGATGTTTAAACTTAACGGTATCCAACAATTAAAATCATTTTAAAAGAACTATTTGTTTTTAACCAACGAATAGTCAATACAATATAGTCAATACAATATATATATATATAGTAGGTTGTATGGTATGTATGCAAATACAGTTTGACAGGCAAGTGCGTCATCCTATCATTGCATTCGGACCGTATGAAATGATTGGACGATCATATTTAATCAGGATGTGAAGAGACTGTTGTTGCTTGGGGGGGGGGATCATCTATTCTGTCTTTAAGTCGTTAAATGGCCCAAAACATTTGCTTTCGCTTTCTGTGGGACCGGAATACACATTTGGATTGGATTGTGCCTTATTGCCATCAGTAACCTCATTTCTCATACAATAGGAGGGTTATGACCTTATGGCACATAAATAACCTTGCTATGTTTCCATTTTGTTCCCATTACAGGCACGCTGGTGTAACTCTTGACCCTGACGCTTCACCTTTAGTTGAACAAAACACATTTGTGTTTGGGCGAACACAAACAAAGCAAAAGAACAGCATGAAAAGAACAAAAAAATTGACCTACGACCTCAGTTGACCACGTGAATTATGAGCTGCTGTTTTACATGTTATAATTGGCCTCATATAATATTTTTGTGTGAGTATGGGTTAGAAAACTTATTACTGTATTTAGGTGCAATGGTACAGTATAAACGTTGGAATTTATATACAAGAAATCATTTTTTTAAATACCAAAATAAGTGATCAGCAGGATTTTGTGAACAAGCTCTGTTTGAACTTTGGTAAGAAGGTTTTTTATTTTTGCAGTTACCTAAATTGTCAAGGGGACACAGCGTGACACAATATTAATCCAAACAGCAGAATACAAACCCCCCTTTTGCTCGCTAAAACAATTTACTACATAATTAGAAAAAGCAAGCCGGGTGGGTGGGGAGAGATTAGACATGATTTTATGCAAACATGCACGTGCACGCCGGATAAAGAGAGAAAGAGAGAGAGACCTCTAAATAGCCTGTTTATCCTTCATCAGTAATTTGGAGGGGAACTCTCTGTACCTAATTGAATTGTTCTGTTTCACAGAAAAATGGCCACGCCTGGGCAGGCTTACACAGAGCTTCAGATTGTGTTTGTGTACGCACGCCTGTGGGGCTCAATAGTGCAGCTGACCATCTGGAAAAAGAAAAGCTTTTCAATGGCGATAGGGCTGCGGTTTACGGACTGGCAGGATGCAAACATTATTTGCGGGTGTGTCCCATTCCAGACGAGCACCTTTAATAGACAGTGTGTTTACTGACGCCGTTCCCTTCCAGCACTCGTTTGGAACAAGGACACAATTGTACACGCCCTCTGACCTTCTGTGCACCACTGGAGAGGTGGACGTGGGATTAACAGGCGTACACAGGCTCTCGCTCTCTCTCTCTCTCTCACACACACACACACACACATATAGTTTCTCTC
>JAZGTI010016029.1:0-13023 GCA_036877585.1 Botia kubotai
GAGTGATGTGATCTGTAGATCAGACGAAGAAGAAGCAAACAGTCCATGTATTTATAGGCAGAGGTAAGTGGAATCAGGTGAGTTAGTAATCAGGTTATTCCGGAACTAGTGGGTGGGGCTTCAGGAGGTGTGGTTTGAGTAGGTGACTGAGGTGAGACTCTGACATACAGCATTTTAATTTCAAATGTTTCAAATTGCACCTTTTTAATGTTTTTTTTTCTTTGTAGACACTGACATTTACTAAACTGAAATCCTGACGTTGCTTCAGGATGAATGAATGAATTAAAAATAAATATTTTTGGGATAGCACCACAATGTTAAAATCCTGGGCCCTTGTATATACCCCATCGGCTTCACTTATGAATGTAGCGCAGTTGGGCCCCACAGTGGCCCCAGTCAGATTATACGTGAGATTCATATGGGCTACTTTAGATGGGGCCCACATGGAACCCGCGGACAAACCCATTTAGGGCCCATGCTTCAAGCCCATATGGGGCCCACATTGGCCCCACACTGCAATGTTAGCTGGGATTGTGTAGCCTATTGACCCAGACTAAGAGACCATTTCAAAGCTCAGGAAAATTTGCAGGTGTTTTGAGGTAATTAGCTGATTAGGGTGTGACTGTCGGCTCTGGCTTCTTGTCAAGTCTGGAGATCGTGTTTTGTCAGGATTCTGACACAGTCTGTGTTCTATGTCAGAGCGTAGGGCTAGATTCCAACTCGTCTTGTCTGGTCTTGGTTTCGGTTTTGTGAGTTAGAGTCTAGAACTGCGCTCTGGGTGTTCGTTCTATGTGGAGGCACATGGCTTCGGCTTTGTTCACATCTGCCATGTGCTCTTCGGTTCCGCGTCATGACCCCGCCCCCTTGTTTCCTCGTTTGTTTGATTTCACGCATGATTTGTCATTGTTTTCTGTCGTATTTAATGCCCCCCTGTTTGCTGTCCTGTGTCGGTTCGTTGTCTTCGACTCCTTGTCGTGACTTGTAGTCTCCTTGTCGTTGTTGTAGTCCGAGTCCTGCCCATTTATCAAGTTAAGTCTGTGTCGTTGTTAATTCTGTCTCGCCTGTCTAGTTCGCCCATATTTATTTTGCCCTGTGAATCTTATACTTTAATTTGTTTAAACTATTGATTTCATGTGAAGTTTAGTTTCGGTTTTGTTGATTGCTTTAAGTTATTTGCCGCTGTTTTGTCCCTACGTGGGTTTGCTTCTGTTAATTGTAAAATATTTTTTTTTCTGTTAATCGCTGTCTGGGACTGGGTTCGTCCTTGTCCGATCCTGACAGTGACTTACCAATATTGAACTTTTTCACAATATCCTAATTTTATAATTTAGGGTTTTTCTTATCTGTAAGACATAATCATCACAATTTCAAAAAATAAAGGCTTAAAATATATCTCACTCTATGTATAATGAATCTATATAATATATGGGTTTCACTTTCTGAACTGAGTGACAAAAAACCTTTTTCATTATATTCTAATTTTTTTAGATATAACTGTATATGCTCCTTGTATTCCAGTGTTTATTTGTCCTGTCTAAGTCACTGTTGAGGTGTGTTTCTCTGTTTCCTTTGAGCTAAAGGAAGTTTTATCATATTAAAAACTAAAGTATTAAAGACTATTTTTGCTATTTACTTGCCTAGGGGAAACTAGAAAAACTGTGAATGGGGCATAATAAAAATTGGGTTGTGATAGTGGAATCCCAGTAACCAATCACTCTGGTCAATAATCAAACAATTACATTAGATTTATTTAAAAGATGAGAGCATCTCTTCAGGGTGTCCAAAGGCCAAAATAACTAAATGAATTTAAAAAATGAAAAAGACACCTTACCTTACTTGAATATCAAAAATAAAATAAATTTAACTTCCTTGATTCCCTAACAAAAGAAATAAAGCACAAACCAAATTGCCAAAATAAATACAAATAATGCAATTAACAGGTTTTACGATCAATAATTTTTTTTTTTAGATTACCAAATTTGATTATCGACCGGAGGAATTTGGTAACTGGAATTTCATTATCACAACCTAGTTTTTATTATGCCCTATTTAATAATACTTAATAATCTGGGTATAATTCTTGTCGATTTTTCCATTTAAATTCTGATGTCCCCCGAAATACACTCTGTCGTGACTTTTCACACTAGAAACATTTGTAGCATGCAGCATTTTGCACACCGCAAATTAAACAATTACAGAGTTTACGTTTCTTTATTATTCGTTAAACATCTTTAAAAAAATTATTTTACTCTCGATGCAGTTTATAAAAGTTTGCCACACACACACCTTTGTTTATTGCATATTATTGTTTGCCTGCTCTTTACTCGTTTGGATTTATAAAATTGCCCATCTGCTCTGCATTCACCTTCAACGTTTCCAACAGCACTGTACATCACATTTAAGTGTATTGCCTATTTTCAGTTGTTAGTACACTAAGTAGTGAGTACTGAACATCACTGATGAAGTTAATGTTGCACTAGTTCAAAGATACAGTTATCATGGTAACCGATGTTGTTTCTCACCTGCAGATCAGGATCTTCCTCATGGTTCAGGTGAGCCTCCTCTGCTGCCTCCACCAACCGCTGAGGAGAAAGACACACAAAAGCATTTTTATGGATTTAATTGGCTGTTTCCATATCCAACATGATCTCTCAGAAATCAGCATGCTCCAATGCTTCAATAAAACTTCCAGTGTGTTGAATGTCTGACAAGCGCCACTATGCAGCCAAAAGAAAATATACACTATATCAGGCTCCAAATAAGATGAAAAGCACTAGAAAAGAAGCATTAATAAGTCCATATGACTCTTGGCCCATTTTCATTTCAGTTTCATTCTTTATTATTGTAACAGACAATTAAATGTACAGTCGGGACATTTCATTTACAAATTGGGTAAAAACGCCATAAAATAATTTTATTTCAGTTGGACTAAAGCTGTACAACATTTTTATGTCAGGAACAAAATTCATTGTAATTGTGTACTCATTAGAAATTTGTAACAAATTTGTAAGACAGATTTTATGTGACAATATTACTGTAATGAAGACTCCAAACCGAAAGGCATTACGAGAAACCCAGAACGATAGTATGATTAGGCAAGGAGATGGCATATAGTTGGAGTTTTCTGAATGAAGTACGCCTATTCTTAGTTGAACCATTTCTGTCTGTTGCTCCACCTTTTCTATTCCAAGAGGCCGACCATGTAGCCTTTTTTCACTTCTAAAGAAAAGGGACAGAGAGTCAAAGGATGTTCACGTTCCTAACTGGACAGGCGAGTATAGTTTAGTCTGCAGAGGCTCAGGGAAAACTGCACTTTCAGACCTAGACATCAGCTCAGAGCGGCGTGGGTGCCGGGAACAAATTAAATGATCTATTTGTATAGAAAGCTCGACGTACTCACTCAGGTTCCTCCCTTCATTACGACACACTAGTTCAGATTGTAGATCAGGGCTAAGTCCTTTGCGGTACAGAAGCTTCGAAATATCCTCCACCCAATCGGTTTGGGCAGCGAGAGTACGAAAGGAGAGAGCTTACTCCGCTGCGGTTTGTCTCTCCTGTGTGAGACATAGTAGTAAGTTCACCTGGGGTTTTACCCTCCGACAGATGCTCAAAAACTTCTTTGAACTGGTGAAGAAACTAGTTGAATGTAGGAAATAAAGATCCATCTGCTCTCCACACAGTAGTTGCCCAATCCAAGGCTTTGTCCGTCAGCAGAGAACAGACAAACGTTATACGGCTGCTCTCCGTAGGGTACAGAGCGGGCTGTTTGGACACAACAGGTGAGCATTGTAGCAAAAATCCCTAGCATATGTTAAACTTCTCCGGGAAGGCGTGCTGTGGGCTGACCACAGAAGATATAATGGAAAATGGATGACTGGGCGTTGGAGGGGTTGCTGCCATGGGCGCTGGAGGAGATAATCCAGCACCTTGTAAAGCTTGAACGAGTTCCTATGTGAGCGTGGTCAAGCGTGTAAGCTAATTCTGATGCATCGCGATCTGTGACGCTTGTGCCAACAGCTCAGTTGAAAGCTGTCGGATGGCTGCTGGATCACTTGGTGGCGATGTCTTCTGTAACAACGACTCTGGGGCATGTGGATCCATGTGCAGCTTTTTATTTGCAGAATAGTCAAACAGGCAAATGGTCTAGTACAACAGAGCAATGAGGGTAAGGCAAAATCACAAACGGGTAAACAGGCAGAGGTCAGGGCAGGCAGAAAACAATCATAAACGTAATCCAAGGCAAAATCAAAGGCAGGCAGTAAACATTCAAAAATGAGATACAAACCAGGTAATCAACAGGGAAAACCGCTCTAAAATGTTTGACTGGGCAAAGCAAGACATCGCAATGAGGCCAAACATGACCGGGGCTTATATAGAGGAGCTGATTGGGAACAGGTGTGGAAAACAGAAAGTAATCAGCCCTAGGTACAGGGAACATGGTAAATGTAGTCCAGATAGAAACTAATACTCGGGTGAGGGATCGGCGACCTCCTCCGTAACAATTATCTACCTCTTGGGACAATTTTTTCAGGAGATCAGTCTGTTATATCTTTATTCAGTGTTAGTGTATCATTATTTTTATTATTATATTCCTGTTCACATACATGCACACAAACAACATTAACATATCATGTTTTCAGCTGTTAAAGTTCACAGTTTATCACAAACATTCAATGGGATTTTGTTGCTATATTTACAGTCTTTTGTATGATACAGTGACTACACATATATAAATAATCTAAAGATAATAATTATAAGCATAATAAATATAAAAATAAGCCACAGATAAAATCCTAATTGTTGGTGATATGAACTCTTGTAGATAATAAAAAAGACAGACTGATGACATCTCAGATCACCATCTAATCCTTTAAATGCTCCATATATCCAAAACCAGCTCCTAGTTACGAATATGGTAGAACAATCACATAGAAAAAAGCAAAAATCATAGAAAGAAATCATAGAAAAACTTGACCCCAAGGAATTGTAAATTACCCAAGTAAATTACAGACCATTCGTAAATCTATCAAGTCGTTTTGTCTATGTAAGAAATTCCAGTGAGGACTTATCATATTACAGAGACTACTCTCATTAGAGTTAAAATGAATTGATCTTATCTCTCTTATTAGTTTTAATCAATGTCGCCTTTTTATTGTATTGACGATTGGTTAGGACCCCTCTGCGCCACCTCTTAATGCACAGGGTACACATTTAGCATTATTTTTTCAATGTGTAGCGTTCTCCATTGCTTTCAGTTTGCCTTGTGCATCAGATTGTAACGGAAAACTCAAGACCAAACAGGCTGATTTATTTAACATAGGAATGCAAAGAACTGGAAGCGGGTGAATAATGGCAAATATAAAGTCCTTTAGAAAACAGATGAAGAGGCTGACAGATGTGATCTCTTTTACCAGGCTTGGGTGATCGCGGAGTGGCTGATGGAATTCCAGGAGCTGGTTTCAGATGCTGGAGTCAGGTAAGTAGCTTAACATTAGAATGAGCCCTTTTCCAAATTGGAGACCAGACAATGTGACCGTGTGAGTTGTGTGCTCTAATAGTGTTGTGCTGGTGATTAACGGGACGCCGGTCAGGTGTGCGTGGTTAAAACTTGGGTGATCCGCTCTTCGAGGCTGAATACCCCGACGTTGTGGTGGGTGGCCTCAACCTCGTGGAGCTGGAGCTTGGGGATGAGCGGCATGGAATTACACCAGGAGGTTAGGATCGAGTATGTCATCTTTTGGGTATCAACCAGGTACTCTAGTTTACCACCATGATGTTGGGAACTCAGGATCTCCTTGACCAACTACACCGTTCTGTCCTCCAATCATCTACGGGACTAATGTTAGACCAGGGGAACATGGGAGGTTGATAGCCAAGTATGCACTGGAAAGGAGTGAGATCATTCATAGACTGATGGAGGGAGTTCTGTGTGTACTTGGCCCAGGTATTGAAACGGTTCCAGGATTTCTGGTGGCTATGGCAGAAGGTACAAAGGTATCGACCTATGTCCTAGATTTTCCACTTGGTTTGTCCGTTGCTCTGTGGGTTGTGTCCAAAAGATAGGCTCACGGTCACACCTAGTAGTAAGAAGAAAATCCTCCATACACGTGATATAAACTGAGAACCTCTATGTGATACTATGTCTTCGGGGATACCAAAGTTGTGAAAGACATGGTTAAAAAGTACTTCAGCAGTTTCCATGGCCATTTGGAGTCCCTTCAGGTTAACCGGGCGACAGACTTTGGAAAATCTATTTACAGCTACTAAGATGCAGGTGTTTCCATCTGAGGCTGGCAGATCTGTAATGAAGTCAACTCCCAGATGTGACCAGGGACGCCTGCGAATGGGATGAGGAAGGAGTTTTCCAGCTGGTGACTGACAAGGTGTTCAAGCCATAGCACATTCCTGGTTGTTGGCCATTCCAGGCCACCAGAAGTGATCTTTTAGCAGCGAGAGGGTTCGACTGATCCCAGGATGACTAGTGCCCATGGAGGTATGCACTGTATTGATGAGATGTGTTCTTTGACTGCGAGGGACATAGTAATGATTTGGACATAGGATGATTCTCTTGGCGGAGCAGGATCAGAGACACTGGCAGCTGCGATGTCCCCATCCAGGGACCATTAAATCAGGCTGACAATCATACTAGAGCATTCCAGTCCAATGTGTGAAGAAAAGGGCCCACCAGGCTTGCCTGGGGTTAAGCCTTTTATCTCAGAGATATTCAAGATTCTGTTTGTCAGTGTAAACCAAAAAAGGACGGTGGGCCCCCTCCAGCCAGTACTTGAAGCATCAACCTTGACAACAAAGGGCTTTTGTGGGTCAGGATGGACCAGGAGTGGAGCAGATGTGAGCGCTTTCTAGAGGATTACAGTGGTAGCTTCGGGGGTCCAGGACACAGACTTGGGCTTGCCTTTACATTTATGCATTTTGGCAGATGCTTTTATCCAAAGTGACTTACATTGCATTTTACTATACATTGATTTTGAGTATGTGCAATCCCTGGGATCGAACCCATGACTTAGGCATTGTTAACTCCATGCTCTAACCACTGAGCTACAGGAAAGCTTTCAGGAGGTTGGTAAGTGGCGCTGTGATGGAACTGTAGTTATGAATTAAGTGTTGGTAGAAGTTCGAGAACCCAAGGAATCGATGAAGCTCTTTTATGGTAGTGGGACATGGCCAAGACCAGATTGCTTGGCCATGCACAAAGACGGTCCTTCACTCGTCTCTCTCACGTATCCGCATGAGGTTGTACGAACTTCTGAGGTCCAGCTTAGTGAAGATCCTGGCTCTGCGAAGCTGTTCCAGTGCAGATGGGATAAAGGTAAGTGGACATCTATATTGTTGAGTGATCTTGTTTAGTGCCCAGTAATCAATGCATGGCCTCAAGCCTCCGTCCTTATTGGCCACAAAGAAAAAGCTGGAAGCAGTAGGGGAAGTGGAGGGATGGATGTATCCTTGCTGTAGAGCCTCCTCTATGTACTCCTCCATGGCCCTCTGTTCAGGGATGCATGAGTAGTAAATTTTACCTCTAGGCACTGGTTCATCGGGTAAGAGTTTGATGCCACAGTACCATAGTCGATGAGGTGGCAACTTAGAGTTAACTGGAATCAAAGGAGTAGGGGTGATGGGTCTTAGGTGGTTAGGGAAACATAGAGAAAAGCAGTTCTTGCCCCACTTTAGGACTTCCCCAGTGGACCACGAGATGGAGGGATCATAAGAAATTAGCCATGGGTGCCCTAGAACGATTCCAGCGGTGGATTCCTTCAGAACCAGTAGGCAGATTTCCTCAGTGTGAAACTAGCCGACTTGTAATAGGATGCGACCCATGCAGTATCGGACATGTCCTTGACCGAGGTGGCTACCAGTTATGGATTGAACTTTGTATGGGATATCATTGAGTCTTTTCTTGAGTTGTAGTTGATGGCATACGTTGGCGGAGATGAAGTTGCCAGCTGACCCAGAGTCGAGGAGGGCATTGCCTGTAACACAGTGGCGAGAAGTAGTAAGTTGTACAAAAGTGGATGTACGTTAATAGGAGAGGAGAAAACCACACTCACCACGGGTCATAGAGGACAGATGGGACATGCTCATATTACATGTCCATGTTGACCACAATACAAGCACAATCTCTGGGTCAGCCGGCATTGACATTCGTTTGAGGACAGTCAGTTGTTGTCCACTTGCATGGGTTCCTGTTGTGGTTCTGAAGGGCTGGGAAGCTCTGGCTGGCTGGATGAAATTGACAGAATTTGGCATTGACTTTCCTCCATACAGCTTTGTATCCGATATGCCACTCGAATAAAGAGTTGGATAAAGTGCTCAAGCCCAATGGTGTCAGTGTAGGCGGAGAGATGTAATTGTAGAGAGGGCTCCAGTCCTTGTCCATAGGTGGTTAACAGGGAGCGCTCGTTTCAACCACTAGGGGCCACAAGAGTGTGGAAATGGAGAGCATAATCTTGTTTGGAACTCTTGCCCTGTTTTAGATGGTACAGTTGGTCACCCATTGAAGCATCTCCTACTGGTCATCCGAAAACCTCACAGAAGTACAAAGCTGAAAAAGTGACAGGTGCTGGATCTGGAAGGAGATCGGGGAGCTTTGAATCGTGGAGTCAGGTAAGTAGCTTAACATTAGAATGAGTTATTTTCCAAACTGGAGACCAGGCAATGTGACCGTGTGAGTTGTGTGCTCTTATAGTGTTGTGCTGGTGATTAACATGATGGTTAGGTGTGTGTTGTTAGAACATTGATTGATGGACGAGCCTGGTGTTTCTGTGACACAGATCAAGACATTAATATTGTCCAGATATTTTGGAGCCCCCACCTCTATCCTAAACCTATACACTTCTCAACAATACAAAACACGCAAATAAACTCTACTGTAAAAAAAAAACATTACTGTACAGTCACTCTAAAAGTATTTATTGCAACAACTGACTAAAACAGTATAAAAAAAGTATAACAAACAACTCATTTTACTGCAATTCAAGCATAATTTACTCGTTGAAATTTGTAAGTCACAGAAAGAACACACTTTTATTTTCATGAAACAATACACAATATATTACAATTTTTTAAATTAAATTATTTTCCCTTTATTAATTAAAATACATTGCATCATAGGCATACATGGCAGTCATAAAAGGTCATTATGTCACAGACACACATCTACACTGTCTGGTCTCGTCTATGGCTAAGACTGCTATATGGAAATTATTCACCCTAGCAGCTGTCAGTGGCTGGAACAATAACTCTCTTCTAATGACATTGAAGGATTATCCCCTCAATTATGACTGCCTCTTACTGCATATGGCGATTCCACCGGCTTCATCCAGCTTGCCATCAGAGTAGTCCATCGTATGCAGGGATGTTTGGAGACCACCCAAGGCCAGAATTGCTTCTTCTTATTTCAAACAGTGTGAGTCAGCTCTCCAGAACCAGAGCCCATGAAAAGAGAATCAGTGCTTATAACCTAATCCGGATACATGAGAGGGACAAATAGACATTTTCTGTTGCAGCTGCACACAAGGCATGTCAACAAGCCATAAAGGTGATTTGGGGGATACGATGGATGAATGCCTGATGGGTAAATCTCCACAAAACATCAATTGCCCATGATGCTTTTGCGGACCGGTTTCCGGAAGAGATGTGTGGAGTGCCTTATGGCAGCCAGCTGATATAGGACCGGTTAAGAGTGGCACTGGTGGATCTCTTCACCTCTTAGGAATTGACCCATTGTCTGCCTTGGTATGCTCTGACCAACGCTCCCATCAGCATGAACACCTCAGCGCACAGCTTGCCTTGGAGTTTGCACAAGTTGTACGCACAAGTACAGATTCTGTGCAAAGTCAGGGAGGAGAAGAAACAAGTCTTGATGGTGGCCCCAATTTGACTTGGTACTTTCTTGAAGTCCACAAATTTCCACATAATGTCAGGACCTTAACAGAAGAAACACAGGGAATCCAAATGCAAGAAAGCAGGTTTAATAAGTTTGTTCAGAATGACAGTCAATGGAACACAGAATGACACAGGAACGACTCACTCCGACTCAGACGAACCATTTTGGCCCCAGGGAAAGCAGCCCAGATGCAGACAGGGAGAAGACAGTGGGATTTGCCCCCCTTAGGTCCCCTTAGGTCTCCTCCTCAGTGAAAAGTTCACTATTCCTACGTATTTGACCATCAGATTTACTGCTATGACCTTGTAGAAGCTTTCCTTTTGGTACAGTTAGCTTCTCACTTTCAGTGCGATAAAGGTTATCGATTCCATGACGACTTGCTCAGGCATGTTATTCTTACAGTCTATAGCATGGTTTAGCCATTGTGGCACTACGTATAGGGACCCCTAGTGTCACTACATCGACAGAATTACAGAAAAGGAACAAGTGTGTCCCTCCTGCCACAATGCTGAACTGACCACTAACAGGACATCTTGGCTCCTCAGCCCAAACCTTAATGAGTGGTGCATGCCATCTCCCTTTATTGCCGTATATCAGGGCCAAAGATTGGCATGCAAATCCCACTCACCAATTCCTAAGGCCAAACTTTATTGCAGTTTTATATTAAAAAGCAGATTGGTCTCCCAAGGTCAAATGTCTTGTGTCACTACATCGACACAAAGTCCCTCCATCAGGGAACAAAGGTTACATATGTAACAAGGCCTTTTTTATTATGTATTAAACAAATGGGTCGGTTAATGGTTTGCAGTTGGGTGCATATTGTTGTATAAATAAAACTACATTGACTGTTGGGGTTGAAAATCATACCCTACCCTACATATACCCTACATATTTCATTCACATGGTTAAAATTTTATCTGACAAGCGCTGTCATACGTGAAAATTTGTAAAGCGTTTAAATATTTATTTACATTACATAGTAAAACCAGTAAGAAATGCCAAATGTAAATTATATTATTAAATTTAAATTTGGCACAAATGTTTCACCATCACTTAGACATGCACTTAGATGATGTTACACCCCTAGCAGAGTGGGACCTAATTCTCAGAGATGACGCTAGGTCACAAGTCCCATAAGCTTGGTACTGCATCCATGATTTAGTGAAATAAGTGCTGTTTGGTTACCACATTACCACATGGGCAGTAAACTGGGTCAACGTGGTGTTGCCCACACCATGACCAAAAGCTTTTCCTAGTAGAAGGACCCCTGGAATTTAGAACTATTTTTGCAACCTCAGTTTAAAGACCTGGTAAAGAAGCTGGTTTCCCTTCAAGACCAGATGCCCCAAGGAGAGTATGGAATTTATTTGGATAAAATATTTTGTGAGACAAAACCTTGTCTGAACTGAAGTCTGAACTGGACCTAAATTGTTATCAGGTTCTGTAAAACCTGAGCATTATTACTGTAGTTTTATAACATATGACCCATCAATACTCCCATTGACCATGTAAAGCAGCCTTTTTTGGTTCTGTGTGGGTTCTGATAATAGAATGAAGCTTAAAATATATTATTTGTAGCTCTCTGTATAATGCTAGAAGACTACATGGTAACACTTTAAAATGTTATTTGTTCATCCCACCTTTACGGCTTCAGATTTCTTGTAAAACATCTGCTCCATGTCTTCTGCAAGTCTCTTCACTAGTTTGAGTCCGTCGATCTCTTCCACCCTCAATGACTGCTCAAACTCTTTATACTTCTACAGAAATAAAAAGCAAACACACATTTAACAATGTCTTCCTGTCACTACACAATAAAAGTACTGTAAAAGCCGACAATTAACCTCATTTAACATGTGGAGGACATATCTTCTAGCAGAAAGATCACACTTAATGAATTTGCTTAATGAAATAATGTTTTAGTTATTATTGCAAATCCCTTATACTCCTGTTCTGTAAAATGTTATATTATTTCTAAAGGCCATCTCCATTTGAGCTGGAACAGCATATCCTGCTTAATACGAAACCTGTCATCTTTCATGTTAATTGACCAAATGTTGCATAGTCTTAAAAGCACATACAGTTGTAGTAGGCGGTCTGAAACCATTACCCTCTCATAAACCACTGAGAGCGGTATGAGCCTTCACACAGTGGCAGGTGTTGTTTATGCACATCCATGTATTCAAATGTGTTGTAGTCATCACTAGTTCAGTCAACTTTATATTTATAAACCAATTACAATTTTAGTATCCCTATTTAGTTTTAATAATACATCTTATAATTAACAATGAAATTTGCAGTAATACCATGTATTTTGTATTTTCCATATCTTCTATTTCATAATTTTCCTGTTATCTGTGTTTTTATTTGTATTGTATGCAAAGCTGCTTTGAAACAACATAACATTGTAAAAATGTTGGTGGCACTGTGACTGTGATAACATTGGATTGTAAAAATCCATTAAGTTGCAATATATACAGAATTCATCAATGTGAAAAGAACTCAGAACGGATCTTTTGTCTGAAAATATCTCCAAGACACCGTGCACCATTTGACTAGTAAGTCCAGCCTTTACATATAGCTGTTGTCGTTCTTCATGGCTAACAAATAAAAATGCATGGACAGTAAAATCTTTAAAAACTCTCTGTTCCCTAAATGGCGAGGCTAAAAAAAAAACCTGCAGCAAGACCTAGATAAAATCTTATCTTGGTTAAACCAGAAAATAACAAAATAATAATAAAACTGGCAGGATCCACAGAAAGAGCCTGGAGATCCCTCTTTAATGATGTCAATGCCAATATTAGAGCCACTTTGAGAGTCAGAAGCTTATCTAGGGCTGACTCTAGAAGGCTTAAATCGAGCCCTTGATAAGCCCCTTAAGACTACAGTAATGTCCCAAGAAGGAACCCATGTGCGACAGAAAGGCCTCAGCCAGTTGACACCATGCATAATAATAATAATAATAATAATAATAATAATTTTATTTGTATAGCACTTTTCATACATAAATGCAACTCAAAGTGCTTCACGGGCATGAAACAAACATATAAACATAAATATAAGATAATTAAAGCTTTAAGTAATTTTAACAAATATAAGCAAATCTAAATAAAATATAAAAATAA
>JAZGTI010016030.1:0-13023 GCA_036877585.1 Botia kubotai
ACTTCCATTTAAATCCACAGATCTTAATCTCTAAACCTGCTTATCTTTGCAGAACCTGGAAACATCTGTCCAGTATTGAATCTCACATGCTCTCACATGTTGATCGAAGCACATGGTAAACAAAATTTCCCCATTTTACATTCTCCATCACATTATCAGTTAATGTAAACTATATTTTTAGTCATCAAAGATCTGATCAAAAGACAAAATGTCAAACGTCATTCAAAATATCCAAAAGCAATTGTTTTTCTTATCCATAAGGCAACATTTTAGTGAAGAAAATCAATAAATTGATCTGAAAACATCTACTTCCAATTCCTCAACATGAGCAATTACTGATGTAATAAATAACCAAGAGATAAGTTAATAAAATAAATTATTGATGACATCATTCAGCATTGGAAATTGATATTGAAATTTATATGGACAGCATATAAACCTATTTTCCCCACAAATTAAGGATAACATGGAGCTAACTCACAACAGTTTAGCTACCCCAATATAATATCTGTTGTAAGTTCATTTTTGTTTTATTGCCCTCATATAATCAACAAACCATTTCTGACAGCAGGTGAATCACTAAGATTAGACTAACATAACTTTCAGATATCAGTAACAATCATCATTCTATCTTTCCACCCGCGCTAAAACCAGCATCTCAATCACAGCATAGCGATCGACTTAAATTACAGACACACACGAACCAAGTAATAAGAGAACATGGACGCATCAGGACGACGAGAAAAACGGAAGATTTGGCACCATCTACTGGTCGTGAAAGAAACGGCAGCGAGTGCACTGCCAGTGAAAGACACAAAAACACACAGAGGCTGCCAAGAGACTCTAAGACTCTGATCAGAAACCAGATTACAGAGGTGGAGGTTTAAAAATGCTAGTCACCTACAGTAAGCAAAGATAAAACAGACGTAAAGGTCATGTAAAAATGTTAAATAAATAAAGGCTTAATAAAAGCTGCCTGGAATGAATAAAAGATGATACCAGCTAGTCAGGTCAAATGTTTTTACATTTTAAAATGGAATGAAAATTTAACATTGCAAGTGAGTAATGTATTTAAAAAGTGTTAATGTTAATTTACTAAACCGTGCTGGATCTTCCATATTTAATCTTCTTAGATTCGATTCATACAGCCTGTGCTGTATTAGTCATGTACTATGAAGGCACTATCAAACCTTAGCAGAAAGACGTAGGAATAATCAATAAGTGTGAAGTCAGTGCTGCCGATATGAAAAGACCTCTCTATCTCTAAAGCAGGTTAAAGGTTTAGGAAAACCTCTACAGTTGTCTTTCTTCAAAGAACCACTTCTGTGAGGAGAGCGGGGCCTGGGCTCCCCGCGTCGGTCTGCTCCACTGCCTGAACGCACAACTGAGTCTGAATGTGGTACAGAGTGCCGTCCTGCCAATGCAAAGGGTTAGGCAAGGTTATCAAAGGAACTGAGAGGAAACGCATATCATTCAAAGTAATACATTTTTCCAAAGGAAAAATATGTACAGCATCAGGCTAAAACGGGGGAGCATTTATCTTTTAATCAGAGAGAGGCTCCATTAGAAAAGTGTTGTTGTGCTGTACATATGGCTCATATTGTGCACTGATGGGTCTCCAGGGCTCGCCTGCCTCCCCACAGAGCAGGAGATGTATAAAGTCACGCTGCTGTATCAAACGGCTGGAGTCGCTTTAAAAACAACCGTGCAGTACAGCACACAACACATTATTTACTTATTATGAGGTTGTCCTAATAATACAAAGACACAAGATGTATTGATGTATATTCCTGAGCAAGAGTCACATGGCACACTAGACTATTGTGTGACTGTGAATAGCTGAGGCAAAAACACAATGTTTATGTCACAATGACAAAAATACAAATGTTGTTGCTATTTAAATGTCCTCATGTCATTTTAAACCTACTTTTCCTGTAGATTTTTGAAACATTCAAAGCTCTTCATTTAAAAATACATAATGCCATGAGCTGTCAGGCTCCAAAATGTACTCGAAAAAGCACCATGAAAGTAACTTGTACAATACTGCGCAATCTTTAAAACATATGATGAATGTGTGTCTCGTGACAATTCCAAATTTAGGCAACTACTTAAACAATCATGGAAGTTTCTTCTACTGTAGCCCAAAATTGTAGACCTTGATGGCCCTTAGTCACCGTAAACTGTCACCGCATGACTGTTGTTGTAAACACTGCGTAATATTTTTTTAACACAAATGTCTACTTTGGTGTTCCATTAAAAAATAGCAGCATATGGGTTGCGAATGAGTCCATAATAACAGAATTTTCATGTTTGGGTAACTAATGGAAGCAGTGTGGCTGTGTTCAGAGTTACCTGGCTTTCTCCTAAACCATGACATGCATAAAGAATGATGCGGTGACCAGCCATATTATGACCATCAGGTGGGTTGTAATCAAAGCAGCAGTTGGTCATTCCTTTATTCTTCAGCTACAGTTAAGAATAGAAAGACAAATTTTAACTCATTTTTTTTAACAATATCACTCATCTGCAGTGCAGACAGCTTTGATGGTTTTAATGGGAGCATTTGTTTTCACTCCTGTGTATATTGACTCATTTCATATTAGATGATAACACTGCTCTGATTGGTGGAACTAGTTTCAGGATTATGCATAGTTCTTTAGCCAGACGTTTGGCGAGATAAAATCACACAGACTTTTTTAGTTTCTGTAGTTTCTAGGTTAGAAACCTCACAGCCTGTAGGTTTCTATGACTGATCAGTCTTAGGTTTATATGTTATTGCTATATGTCATTTGGAATGAAAAAAAAAACTATTATTTGTGCTTTATTGTCTGTGCATGTAAATCTAAATACAAAAGCTCACCATTCCAAACATTCCAGGCCTGTCTTCTGGGACCTGAATGTCAGGGTAGATGTTCTCCAAAAACGTGAAGTTTTTACATCTAAGACGCATTCTGAGTACGGTATCAATGCAAAAGGTGAAGATTTTTAGTAAATAGTGATTTCAATTTTGGTCTGATTCTCACATATTTTGGACACTTCAATACCTAACAGATTCCACAGATGAGAAAATAATAAAGCTTAAGAGACATTGACTAAGTAATGGCAGAATTTAAATTTGATAGAAAAACTGAAAGAACACATAATTTTACCTTTTTTTATAAAGCTATAAAGCTAACAGAAAAAGTGACAGGTAAAAGATAAAATGCAGTTTATCTTTTTCACTGCAGTTTTTGCAATAAAAACAGAACTTCCTAGAATTGTTGGCTGCTTTATGATAAATTCCTTTCCTTCACAATATTGATTCTCTTCACAAATGTTCTTGTTGTCATTTATTTAAGTGAAAAGTGATTAATCAATGAATAAAATGTGTTGTTTACCCTGAGGTGGGCATGTACTGTGCAGATTAAATTAAGCATTCTAACCACTGAGATCCAGCACAGAACATCTCAAGCTTTAGGACACAGTGCCATCAACAGAGATTTTGGCCAACAATAAAATATGCTGTGGGACTCAGTGGGTAATAAAGAATCTCCTTACAAATCTGCGTGGTGGAACAGTATTAATGTTGTCAAATCTGTTCCATGCTTGAAAGCCTGATGTTTGCCTGTGGTTTATACCAGAGGACAGGGAAAGGTGCCAACCTGGCAACATCTCCAAGGTTATACAGAGATACAGAAGGGTTACCTGATCTGTCAATACGAGCCCCTCTGCCTTCAACTACAGAGCTCAGCAGGGTGCAACTACAAGGGCAGCGAGATGACAAACACAGGCTGAGAGAGCTGCTACTGACTGTAGTCATTTCACATACAGCTGAGAATGTCACCTGATAAAAACCGGCCCACATGGTCAATGTCATTCGTGTAAAGCACATCATATGAGTGCATATGTAAAAGTACAGAGTTGTACATCTCTCCTGGATTAAATACACTCACAATGATTTAAAGCTGTTTTCTAAAGAGTGTGTCATTGGATTGGTTCTGTGATCTCTGATATTAACTTAGTAACATTAATTAACATTAGCCACAAAACTCTAATTAACATTAGCCACAACGCCATTAGAGATGGTAAGTTGGATTCATTTCTTCAATTAGTTGAAGTTGTCTGTTTAAAAAATTAACATCAAAACTCTTCTCAACGATTTATTTGTAGCCTCACTTAAAAAAGGTTACTTTGTGGCCTATAATTTCAGTTATTTTTAACTTATTACATTTTACATTCGTAATCTAAATGACTAACTGTACTATAAAAAACAACATTTCAGCCATTTCAAAGCAAATGCATAAACATCAGGATATACTGAATCACCAAAAAAAGCAACAGAAAGATACAGAGATATAATTTTTCAGGCTGTATCGCCCAGCCCTGCGCATATCCTCTTTCACAAAGTCACACGAATGACCTATTTACACTGCAGCACAGCTGTCACATAGTTTAACTTGTGATTATGGCTGTCTTGGAAAATGAAAAGACAAGAAAACAAAGGCCAAGTGATACAACAGACTGTACAAGTAGGCGTACCAGACGGGCATGGGGTTTGCGATGGTAGTACACTTCTTTGTATTCATCCATCCAGACTTCTGCTGCCCGCACTCTGTTGGCCAGAGCCTTGTTCCTCGAGTATGGTGCCATCATGGGGACAACGTGCCCCATGGATGGATCTCCAGACTCCCTCCACACTGCCAGATCTGATGAGAGATTAGCCATACATAATAATTACATAATGACCCAGTGCAGGGACCCCCAAATATGATGAAGCTTTTGTGAGGGGCCACCTTCCTAAATATAAACACAACACACTGTTTCCAAACTTGGCAAGACTTTAGGGTAATGTTGGATTTTTAAACCTGAACTTTCACAAAAAATCTTTACAAAGAAAAAATCTCACTGCAGTGAGGAAAAACACTAGAAATATATAAAACAAATAAAAACAATTCTGGAAAGCATGTGTGGAGCAGGAAAGCAGAAATAAACACTTATAAATCAATTACTTGAAAAGAAACATTAATAAAGTTCGGTAGACTTTAACGTTTTCTGAAATTTTCTGGGTTCCCCCTGGTGTTCCTGGACCCATCTGAAACCCCCTAATCTAATGAATACATAATATGGTCTGTATTTCATTGACATGTTGTTAGTGCAGTTCCCCAGGTTAAAGCACAGCTTTAACTGGTGAGCTATTGCTGTCTATGCAGCAGTGTTGGCCACCTCAAGGGGATGTAAGCTATAAGAGTAAGTAATAAGAGGAATTATGAGTAAGTAAATGCTGCATAAACACAGAGTGAAGGTCATGGTTTGGTCATCCTGCTGGTTGCCAAGACACTTATTAAAGGCGCTGGCCGACCTCCTGACCTTCTGAGACTCATCACACATTTTTCAAACTATGATGGCGGCCATCTGTCAAAAACAAATCCGCAGGCTCTCCCCCTCACAGGAGAGCAAAACCTAGAGAACAAAAGCTGAACTTACTCTAAATGAAAACTCCAGGTTCTCTCCACCCCACACTTTCATTCCTGTGTCATATGTGCTTATTGACTGCAAACAAACCACCAGCCATGGTAGGAGACATGCATCATCCTTAGTGAATCAGGTGCTAAAATAAATGCACAAACACTTTTCATTTGTAAAACGTTCAAATGACAAGTGTTTATCTGATGCTTTTTGATGCTCTCAACCTCCTCTCTCTTCTCTCCATCGGTTAGATCTGATAGTTTTACAGCTCTGCCTGTCTCCCCTAATGCGTTTATATCCAGCGGAGGCTTCTCATAAACCGGTCTCTTTAAAAACTCATCGTCCGATTTTCTGCGCTCCTCGGCTGGTACCACTCTTCGACTCGCCAGCTCGTTCTCACTGTGTCCGTAAGAAATAATAAATAAACCGCTACTAAAGCCCCAAAAATGCATATAATTAACTTTGACCGATTCCATCTGACAGACACCATAATATCTCCGGCTTGCGTCTTCGTTCCTTAAGATTGTTCGTTATCCAACGATCATAAGTTTGGAGAATGTAATCACAGATAACGATATCATTTTTGTGCCAGATTTCATTTTAAAATCAATCACTGTGGTGGAAAAGCTCATTTTGTCAATTCAGCTGACTCGAAACGCGCATACGATGGTCAAAATATAGTTTAGGCAGGGCGTCTTACTAAATTTCGAGACTCGGTCATACATTGGTACGTCCCACAGGTCTGTAGATTGATGCAATGGGTTTTGCCCTATGAGATTAGCAGGCAGGCTTTTTGAATACGACCAGCAGAACTGGAGGCATACAGAAAGAAATCCAACAGTCAAACAACATAGACTTCAATCCAAGTAATACAAATCCATTTAATGTGCCACATCGTTACTTTTTTTACACGTAATACATGTTATATGAAAGATACATGAAATACATGTACAGGAAGTTAAGGCCGTTGCTAGTACACAAACTTAATGGTCTTTAAAATGGGCGTCTTTAGTTGTCTGAGTCCCATGTTGTTGTTATTTCATTTGGTCATGGTTTGGTACTGATAATACTTCCGGGTGGGCCACAGTCAAGTTAACGTTGATTTAGTCATCTAAGTTACTAAACATTGAAGTGGTTATGATTTTAATTGTTGCTTTTTAAAGTTATTTGTTATTGCCAGATTTTATTTTATTAACTATATGTCATATTTATTTTATAAATATTTATTTAATTTTAGCTGTTTTATGGAGAACGTTTTATGGAATTTTTTCCAATTTCTGAAAAGAATTAATTCCTGGAAAAATTCTGAATCATGGACCACCATGATATTTGTTGAAAGAGACAAATATTTGTGTAGGAAAATTAAATTGAAGTACTGCCTTAAGCCTGTTTACTCTGATGATGAATTCTGCTGAACCAGAGTGACTGGTTTTATGCTAAAGAAATTCTCTGCCCTCAGAATGAATTTCAAACATTAGTTTTCCACCCACTACCTACAGTATAAGTAATATTTTACCTTATAAAGCTTACAAATAAAAAGAAACCAGCAAAATGTATGTCAATCCAAATAAACTTTATTAATTATTAAATAATAAAATTATTAATTAGGCTGAGGTAAGATGGTAATCTGAGTGTAACACTTTTAAATTGAACTGTATTGTGTAAGATCCAAAGTGTGTTACAGTCATCAAAACCAATGTTGTACAGTCATGTAACAAATAAATACTGAGCAGTGTGAAACGTTGATACATACTTTATAATGCACTACATACACTAGTATAATATCCAGGTTCTGTTACATTGTGTTTTTGTAAAATTATTGGTGAGTTGTACACACATTATTTGAAATGCTTCAAATGCTTGTGGTTAGATGCAAGTGGTTAGAAATGCTTGTGGCAAAGCATTTCAAATGCTTGAAATGCTTTCCTGTAGCTCAGTGGTTAGAGCATGGCGTTAACAACACCAAGGTCATGGGTTTGAACCCAGGGATTGCACATACTCGATGTATAGTGATCAATGTGTAGTATAATGCAATGTAAGTCGCTTTGGATAAAAGCGTCTGCCAAATGCCTAAATGTAAATGTAAATGTAAATGCCCATGGGCTGCAAATCGTTTATGCAGGAATAATTAAATAAAAAAATAGCTTTCAACTAAACAAAACTTCAAAATCAACTTGTATGGACCTCCACTAACCTCAAAGGACTTGTGCTGGGCATTCCATTAATCTAATTGGTCTAATTAAGATGGCTAAATAAGATGGTCTAATTGCCATCTTACTGCACTATTGTCAGTGGGCTATTCTCAATAGTCCATATGAATCAAGCCTACCTGGAATCAGTTTAAGAGAACTCATTACACACCCATTGCCTACAATCCAATCATTCTGCAATAGAATTCAGAAGGAAACATGAAGCTTGAATTAAGCTTGCTGCAAGTATAATCAGAATGAGAATTGCTTATGGTAATTTTTAAGCCTTATGTAGTTGCACGGAGCTCCTAGAAAGTGTGCCATTAAACTTTTCAGCCTTGGCAGGATTCCCTCTGAGATCAGATGCATAAGACGATCAGATCACAAAAGTAAATAACCATATGCAGCAGACGCCTATATTGTCAAGGAAAGTAAAACGGGGAGTCTCAAATCCTTGCATGGTAAAGTCGTATTGACGTTAAAGCCCTTAGCTTTTCTCTCCTCTACCACTAGATGGCACACCAGAGAGGCAGGCGCTTTATAAAGCAAAACAAAACCCCAGAAATGTTTGTAATTAATTTAATTCGTTGACACAGAATTCTCTGCACTTATTTTCCATGTTCCAAAAATACTTCATTACACTCGACAAAAGAGATGATCACCAAGATCTGTGCTTTATCAGTAGTATTTCAAATATTCATATTCACCTTCCCACAATCCTTTTAATTTATTAACAATTTCAAAGCATACAAAAATCACGTTGCCATATTAGCGATCTATTATGGCACACATAAAGGCTACAAATGATCAAGTTAACCACACACAGACATTTAGGAATTTTGTTTTTCTGTAACAAATTTGGGTATTTTTTAATATTGTTTTTTACCTCGAGATCTGCCATGTTTTACCTATTACAGAACAGAAAAACATACAGATAAGATTTTCACATAGATTTTTGAAGTTTGGAAAGCTTGGTGATGAAAGCACTTAGACAATTAATATGAAGGCATTACTTTGGCCAAAACAATGTTAAAATACTGTGATATTCTGATGTGCAAAGGTGTCACCTTTAACACATGACAATGGGCACTTATGTGAAGGCAATCAGGCTAAAGAGGCACTTTCAATTGAGAAACTATTATTACAGAACAACTATTTAAATTAAAATTGATTAATTCCAAATATGCTAAGTGTATGACAATGAAAAACCTAATTTATCAGAACCCCAGGTAGGCACGAGGATTTTAACACATTTAACATTGCTTTGCACCATCTTTGAAGTGAGCTTTCTGTAATCTACTTCAAATTGAAGTGTACTTAATAAACCACTGAACGTGGAGCGTTCATTGGAGCGAGAAATGCTGGTACAGTCCCATCAACACCAGTGTGCCAAAAAACCACGTAGCTTGCACAAATTAACGTGAAAAGATCCTATTAATACACAAACACACAACTCAACCGAAATTAAACAATCAAGACAAACCCTCAAGACACAACACCCTGAAATCAGTCATTTCTGCTACAATGAAATAAAAGAGCTGCACAGCATGACCAACATGCTAGCATGTAGTGTATGAATGTAAACAAAACCACTGTTCCAACACAACACAGTCTTTGTTGGCTGGCTGAATTTGCTACAATGCATTTAAAGAGTTAAACATCTATGACCAGAAAGACACACATTGGCACTATAAGTAGACATCCACTTTGGTTTGCAAAGGCACATATGGAATACGGGTTCAATTTTTAATGCCTGCTGGTTTGTTCCTTGATGTATTCCAAGTCAAGTGTCTTTGATGATGGCGCCTACATCCGAGTTCACAAGGAGTTTTGGGTCACTCAAATTTCCATCGCTGGTGTCTGTCTCCAGGAGAGCAATTTCTCATCTGGATATCGGAACGGCCATCCGATGTGCGGTAGGATGTGATGCACATGTTTGAATGAGGATGATATATGCTTCCGTCCTGAGAGGAAACAATAGACACATCATTAGCATCTTAGATATGAAAACAAAGCATCGGAAATCTGATATACAATGTGTTTCATCTGTCCAAACATTCTGTGAATTCCGTATAATCTGAGCAGACTCACATCTCTCAACTCCCACAAGATGCTGGGAGATTTTGGAACACCGTCTTGTGGACAATGCTTCATTCCTATATGTGTCATTCCATTCTGGACCTCGGCGCAAAGCTCAGTCACGGAGTTAAAACGGATCTCCTTCTGTGATGTGTATTCAAAGTACTGAGAGAGAGGGAGATGACACATTGTTAAAAAGTGATTTCAAACTCGTCTTCTACGGGTTTGTGGTTTTGCAAATGGATGATAACTCAGATCACGGATCTTAAGATGTGTGCTAGGACAGTCAGATTTACAGCGTTAGCCACTTAGTAACATCTATCTGTCTGTCTGTGTGTCTATCTACTACCTATACATACAATAATCTGTGAGATTTAAGGTATTATGTTCACAGCACAAATGGTGCAGGATGAATTCTGAGTTAAATTTAAAACTTAAACGAAGGGGTCTGTTTCAATCCCAAACCTCAAATTTAAGCAATATTAACAGTGATGCTAACAGACAAACTAATCAATTTTCAGTATTTATCAGATAAGACTCTATGAAGAAACAGCAGTATATCTAAAACTCAGTATATCTAAAAAAAAATTCAGTCACTATCAGTCCATGTGCTTCAGAGCCTCATGTATACTGCATGCAGAGCTCTATCTTTGCGGAGAAGTGGCTAAGGTTTCTCTTTCAACCTGGGATGTGGAAACATTGATTTTCACTCACACATGGTGCCACTTCCCTTGATGCTGGTGGTGACATAAGCCACAGGACACATGCAAGCTGCCCTTTCCATTAAATATACATCCAATCATCTCATTTAGTTTCTCAAATCCAGATTCGCAAAACCTTTAAAGGGACAGCGCGCCTCAACGCATAATCCTGTTTCAGCCAAAAAATAAAGCTTGCTTTGTTTTATAACAAAGGCAACAAACAGTAACTCCCGCATTTGCTATCGTAGGAGTTAAATAACAGGAAGTAAAATGCACTTAAAATGCATTGTTAATGTGACTCAATTCTGGCATTTATGGTAAACCCATTAGGACACATCAAGCTGTGCGGCGAGGAGGAAGTAAAGTTAATATTAATGTTAGTTACCTGATTACCACCCTGACCGTGACATCCAAACAGGGAGAGGTGAGCTCCCGTGGGGTTGTGGTCTGGGGCGTTGTAGTCCAGACATTCAGAGTGGATTCCGGCACTACGCACCTACACCAGGAAAGAAAAGAATAAAATACACAAAGACAAAACCTAACATTTATAATCACATGGATTGTGAGCAAAAGTGCGTCATTACCGCCCCGTGCCAGCCAGGTCTGTCCTCCGGCACGTGGAGATCAGGGTAGACGTTCTGCAGGTACCATTCAAAGCTCTTACACTTCAGGCGTTCTCGCAGAAGAATCCTTTCAGATATATCCCCATAAGATTCCTATGGGAGGAAATACTCTTCAGCAAAGTTGACAAATAAATGCATCATTTAGGACGCAGAATGTGTCTAATACAGATCGAGCATCTGCGATTCACAAGCAGGACTGGTTATCGGACATTTGGACATTTCTAAAGATGTTTTGCCATTTACGTTTTGTTATTAAATGTTGGTTTAAATTATTTTGCATGTATTTCTAATGTTACTAACAAATAGTTTAGGTTTCAGTCGTGAATGTTTAAACTGTTTTTGCATATGAATATTTATGAGGCCAGGCCCTGACCAATGCTAACAGGTTAGTCTGTCATTACAAATTCTTTTCTAAATGATTTTTTACTGTACCGTTCATAGCACTACTTGCTTCCCACAGCAGGTTCCACTCTGTTCTTTTAGTTAACTTCACAGACAGATTAAGTTACACCGTTAGTGAGCTATTGTAACTGTAACCTTTTAGATTAAAGACCTATCAAAAGTTTGAGTGCTAAATCAACAAGACAAACCCAAGGTAAACAACACATTTTGGAAACACCCTAAACATGCATGAAAGACCTGATGTAAATGGATTATTCCAAGTAACCCATAAGAGACTGTAAAGTCTTTAGTCTCTACGTGGCAACCAGGAAGTGATTTGTTTGATCACAGATCCTGGCCATTAATAATGTAATATCCTTGTAATACATTCCACGTTCATTTCAGTCAACAATAGCCAAGTGTATATAATTTACGTTTGCCCTGATTTATTATCTTTATCAACCATGTAGCTTATCAAAGAATGCCAAACAAAGAACAAACATGGTAAGAATAGAGGCGCTCAAGTGAAACTGAGTCATTTATCTCTTCCTCAATTTTTCCTCTGTAGGACTGAGCGAGCAATTTTAGGACCTGCACTCTGCTAGTCAAATGGCTGAAAGAAGAAATGACACACAGCTGCTGCAGACCTCTGTCACACTGTGAAACAGCCTGAGAAGATGTTGACAGCACGAGTGGTTACAATTCACTGGCAGATACATCACAGCGGATGTAAGAGTACCTTGCGCGCCGGAGGGTTTCGGTTATAGAAGTGCTGCTTGTAGGAGTCCATCCAAACCTCAGCGGCGCGGACCGTGTTTTGCAGGAAGTTGGATCTGGAATATGGGGCTTTCTTGGGAAAGACGTGGCCCACATGAGAGCATGGATGAATCTCTAAAGACCCCCCGCACTGCCACACCTGCGATTGAGAAAATGCATTTCAAAATGATGCCAGAATGACCCAATGAGCTGAGACTGTCATTTCAAATAGCCAATCAAATCCCAGTTGAGAGCAAACTGAATTGCTGAATAGCAAAGGCCTTCTGAGTAATATTGTTCCACTGAAATGTGTAATTTGTGCACCACTGGCATCAGCAAACTAAACTGAGAAAACAGTTTCCACTGTTTGCCATATCTTTATCATAACATTTTAATTACCAAGGTTACATTTTTTTTTTTGCGCATAATGCCTGAAACCACTAGGAAGAGGTGAATGTTTTAATAATGAGACAGAAACGTTGAATATGACATTAGAACTTCAGATCTGTTGAGATGCCAACAAAGTCTTTATTTAGGCATTTTTCATCTTTAATTCCCACATGCTTCTGTAAACCAATTCACATCACATCTATTATACATGAACGTTGTAAGAGCCTGGAAGACACAGCATCGTATTATGTTTCCATATGCATGAAAGATTACTCCACGGTATACATCATCAATCTTTATTACTAGGTAAGGTCTAAAAAAATCCAATAGGAGAGATGCGTCCCCTTTCACATTTAGTTATAAACAGTGTTGCTCTGTCTCTCCTGCTATCAAACTCCCCTCACACGCGTCGTGTGAAGCTATGCAAATACCCCACACAATAGGTAACAGGAATACAGA
>JAZGTI010016031.1:0-13021 GCA_036877585.1 Botia kubotai
AAAATCCTAATGTTATTGTGTCAAGTAGACAATGACAGAGGGATGTACCTGAATCACAGCTCAGTTTAAATGTAGCTGATGAGTATTGTAACAGAGGACAACAAGGAACTGCATTTCTTTTGCCTTTCTTTAAACCCATTTGATAAAGAGGACCAAAAAGCCATGCTTAGAAAATGGAAGTGACTTACCCATACATTAAAAACTTCTACACAATGTTTTTGGCATATTTTGATTTACTCAACTCCACAAAGTGATCTACTGAGAAAAAGGTGAAGAAGGGTGAGAGACACTCTTTACACTGTCTGCTGGATTCTACTAAAGAATCCTCAAAGACCTCCCGCCTCTGCTTATCACTGCCAAACTGAATAAAACACTGCAGAACTCGTGTGGAGTCATAAGCAAATGCAATCTAGCAATGACAAAGACAAACACAAAAGACAAAAGCATAAAGAATAAAGAAACCTGTCAAATTATGTATCGTTTAAAAAAAATACAGCTCAAACAGCTTATTCTGAACTGATGCTAATTTTAAATGTCAACCTGATTTGACAGTTTTGTAGCATATTTTAGCATGAACTATATTTATGAATCTATTGCAATATAAAGCAATCTTTGAAAAAACTGCAAAAAAGGGCTTTGACATACAATTACAAACACAATATAATATAATACAACATTAAATTTTTAAATACAATAATATTAAAGACACAGTTTGCTTTGCTCAGACTCAAAGAGGGTGAAAACAGTTATTAAAACTAATATAATGATTTTATGAAAATTACAATGATGCTGGTGTTAAGATTTTGGTCATTTGATTTTGGAAAACACAATAAAAAGTTTTAATTTTGCCTCGCACAAGATTCTGTAGTTCTTTCATCAGCTTTGCCCTTTTTCCCTTATCACAGTCCTTCCTGTAATTTCATTACACAGTTACACAGAATTGAGCAACAAAAATCATCTCATTGTCATCTGCCAGGTGGCTAATTTTAAAACACTTACTGTCTCACCATCTCCCACACTTGTTTAGCCCTGCTCACTATCTGGTAGCTGTCGGCACTATCTGCTCACTATCTTTTTATCATTCTGTTGTCCATTCTGTTTCAACTCTTTCTTTTTCTGCATGAATTCATCCCATTTGGGTTTCTTCCCTTCAGGGCAAGGAAACAACAAAATAGCTCTTGAATGGGACCACTTTATTGTAACTTTTCTAATATATATAAATATATAGATATATAAAATTAGTACCTTCCAGTTTGCTTTGACCATCTGGTTGTTTTCTCTTCCTAGAAAACTTGCCATCTGTGGGTTTTTTGTTGAATTTTTGTTGTCTTCCACCTGCACCTGGCTTTTAAAAACTCTTCCCTTTATCTGATGTGATGTTTGAATGGCTGTTTGCCTGCTGGTTTTCCTCCAGGTTTGCCTAATAAAAGTAAACAGAAATCACTGCATTTGGGGCATATTTGAATAGGCAGATATTTTGCTTATATGTAAATGTAAGTGCAAAATACAATCAGAAAAAGAAAATCCCATGTTCAAAAAAACTCCCAACAACTCCACAACTTAAAAACAGGATAACATGAAAGTCTACTGTGACAGCACACAGTAAAAAAGCATAAATTACTGTATAAATTAATTAAAATCACAAGAAGGGCGATTACTTAAAATGCAACCTTCTATCATTTATTGTACTTTGTACTTTTGTATTGTATCTTTTCTACTATTTACAGCTAATTCTGTTTTTAATGTTGATTCCATATTATAAATAAGAGCTATAATTGTTCAGAATGTATTTTAATTCTTGATTTCAACTGAAGCAGTACAACATAAACATAACACATGTTGTTTTTCTTTTATATATATATATATATATATATATAYATACATATATATATATAGTGAAACAATGAACTGTAAATTTCACGAGGGAAACACTGGCCATTAATGATATTAAATTCTAACATATGTATACCACTGAAACTGACAGTCATGCATTAGGCATAGTTACCTTTTCATTTAAAAGTCAGCTTCTTTTCATCTCTGGGAGTGAATGATTTCTTTCTTGGTTTAGCTTACATACTAAACTGCCAGAGGAATGGCTGGTTAACTCGTGTCACAATTTATTTTTTAATTGTTTCTAAGGGCTGAAATTGATTAATAAGTCATGCAGTTCCTCAAAATAATGAAACACACTTCACAACTCACCTACGTGTACACACGAGCGCTTTACTACTCACCCATGTGTGCAGAGGAGTTGACGTAATGTGTTCATTGACGTAACGTCTATGTTCCCGAGACGTAACCGAGACGATCTAACAACTACAACAAAATCAATGGGCATTTAAAAAAATTATTATTAAAACACCTACAAGAAAATTACACTGTAGTCTCAAAACACACATTTCTTACGTTATGATTAAAATAGCTTCGGTAAGTTCTTTAAAGCTGTTTAAGTTCTTACTTGAGTTCTGGTCCAACGCATTGAATTGTTTATGAGATACAGTTTTAGTGAGACTAACATTAAACATTTAAATAGAATGTACTTAAATAAGATTTATAAGCTAATAAAAAACTCTTTCTAGATGCTATAACTTAGGCTCCTAACGTTGAGAAATAATTGCTCTATATATCTAGATTTTGTATCTTAAAAAAAATGACACTTTGAGGCGTTTAAAACGACCCTGTGTCCCGTCAGATGCTGAGGGTGACTGAGGAACAAATTCCTTTTTCCTGGTACATTTTGCCACCTAGTGGAATCAACTAAAATATGCATCAGACTCCTAGAGTTAACTAAACCTGTTTTACAGACTTTCAATTCAATTTTATTTCATACAATTTTATACAATGTTGCATTGCTTCAAAGGAGCTTTATATATATATATATAATGAAAAATAAAACACAGAAAACTGAAAAATGATCAAACGTACAACACGGAAAACAAAATGCATGGTATTATTGCAAATTTACATTGTTTATTATAAAATACATAACTCAAATAAGATAAATATAAGATAAAAAACTTGTTAGGAATACTAAGATTGTAGTTGGTTTATGAATTAAGAGTTGACTGATGATAACTACACATTTGAACCATTTAAATAAATGGACATGCATTAGAAATATCTGTCATTATGTGCGAGACCGCCTATTAAAACAGTTTATACTTCTGAGACTATGCAATATTTAGTCAATTAAAGAGATGGGTTTTAAATCTAGATTTAAAATGACATCATGTATTTGCCTTCTGGACAACACTGGGAACACTGTACTAGAGTTTGGGCACCAAGTATGGAAAGGATCTACCACTGCTGGTTGAAATTCTGGGTATTATCAACTGGCCAAGATTTTCAGACCACAGTGAATGTGAAAGACTGAAATAAGACAGAAACTTTCAGGGACTTCAAGGTAATTTGTATAATATTGAAGTTTATACAATACTTAATAAGCAGCCAGTGCAGTGTTGACAGAACCGATAATAATACAGTCATACATGTTTGTTCTGGTAAGAACTCTGGCTGCTGCATTTTGGACCAGCTGGAGTTTCTGTACTAAACCTTCAGGGCAGCCAGTAAGATATGAATCAAGACTTAATGTCATGAATGCATGAATTAACTTCTTGGTGTTTGACATAGAGATCATGCGCTATAGTTTTGAGCTATTTTTAAGATGAAGAATGCAGTTTTACAAATATAGGTAATGTTGTTTTTCAAAGGACAAATTGCTATCAAAGACAAGATTCTGAAAATAATAATAGTAATGATAAAATGAGCACCTTTGTTTTGTACACCCACACTTTACACTTTCCCCACTCTATGTATTTTTATTGACTTATTTATGATTTGATTTATTTTTTTCTATGTAAGGAAAATGTTTAAACCTGGGTACTTTACTCATACTTTTTTGCTTCACACACGTTATGTCCCGTATTTTTAACATGCTTAAGCACATTTTTGTGTGTCTTGCGAAGAGAAACATGCTGACATCTTCCTATTTTAAAACTGAAAACTTAAATGATTTTTTTTTAATGAATGAGGAATATCTCGTGGTGTTCAGTAGATGTTGGCGTTTTATGTGGGTACTGGAGCTCTCTATCACCCACTGGATGTGTGCCTATGGCAGACGTAGTCATCATCATCTCAGAATAGGAGACATTTATTTATGCTATACATATGAAAAGGAAAAGAAGAAGAGAAAGGTTGTGTGTGAGTGTGTTTGTGTGATCACAAATGTGACCGCTTTAATATCTCAATTATTTCAATTATTCAAACTTTTGCTTCAGGCTCCTGTGCCTGAGAGATTTCTCCTGGGAAAAAGACCCAGAAAATTAGAGTTTCAGAAGACATCTGAACAATGTCACAATCTGAACTCAGATTTGCTGAACTCATATTTCAATATGAACTAAAACATTTCTCATTCCATTTGCCCAAATCCAAATTATTTTAGCTACAATTTTATCAGTCTCACATGTCTTATTTTTATTTCTCCTAAGCAATTTTAGGAAAAACATCTGAGACAAAGTTGATACTTTGTCTCAGATGTTGAAACACAAAGTTGAAACACAACTGAGATCTCTGTCAAAAGAACCTCTGAGAAAGAACATTTTTCCCTCAGTATTACTGCCAATCTTCTGCTCCACACTCCAGTCCAGAATCCAAAAGAGAAGAAGCAGTGTTTCTGGGATTGTGGGAAGCACACAGTGTTTGACCGTGAGTATGGACATGAAAGCGAGTGTGTGTGTATTTCTACAGTGTTCGATTTGAACTTGTATCCTATTTTTTAACCACAGAAATGATGACGGTTGAGACTGGCTTGTACATGTTGTGACTGGAATTAGCATCATCAAAATAATGGTAATGAAGTTAAAACTGTTAACTGTTCCTTGTTCGTGTCATAATTAGTTCTCATCTGAATTAATTAATCTCAATTCTGTTACCATAGTTATTGTTAGTTCCGCCTCTGTTTCCTTGGTTACTGATTATGTTTATACCCCAGTATTTGTTCTGTTTCTTGTCAGTCCTTATCTGTATTTTGGTTTAGGTTGGTGTTGTTTAATTCTGTGTTCTAGTTGTATCCCAAAAATTCTAGTAAAGTTTGTTTTGTATTATATTCCATGTCGTGCATCTCGGATAAACACACCTTACCACTGTGACAGCATCTTAACCAGGTGTGCCACGATGATTAAACTAACCTGAATCACAGTGGTTACTACATTAAATTACTGCAAACTGGTGAGTAAGCCATCTTATAACTTATAAGTGACACCTAATGTTGTGGATTCAGTATCACACAGAACCAAATGTTTTATGGTACAATTGTAGCCATTGTATAAATGCTCTGTTTTCAGACATAATTAATTACATAATTAATTTATTCTGTGTGTTAAAGTGTCTGATAATATAGAGTTTACTAAGATTTAGCTGGTCATGTGATCTCAACACATCTGTCCTCATAAGATGAGGAACCCACTTTATTTAAAATTAAACAGCTTGTGTAAGCCTACTGATATTACTAGACTCTTCATCTAATGTGTCTAAACATTTGCCGAAGTTATTCGTCTTTCATTAGAAAACACTTCCTGAGTGGACTGCTAACACTACAGTTATGGTGAACCTCTATTGTGGCACCATGTAACACAGGTTTATCATTAACCTGAATAAACACTTTTGAGTCAGTCTGGCTATGCAGAAATGGGTTTAAGAGTTCACCTTCAGTTCAAGTGCTTAAGGAAGCTTGTATACTGGGAAGGCTTTTTAAACTGCATTGAGCCCTGTTGAGCTGAGCTCACTATTATGAATATACAGTGGACCACTCAACAGTACACAACACGTTTTACAGTTGAGACAGTAATGATCTGATACATGGCTATGTGATTTTGACACTGAAATTCCTATTTACACCCTGATCTTTCCATGACAAAGAACAGTCCATGAGTCTAATAGGCATCAATTTGCAACCATTTACTTTTAAGTAGGTGTAAATCATTGTCTTTCAAAACAATGTTGTAAGCTCATGTGACTGCAGCTAAACAAACAACTGTTGGGTGTATTACGCAATACAGATGTGTCACATTGTAATTACAAAACCTACGCAGTTTTCAAGCTCTGATATGCAGACATGAACTAAGGCCAAATGAGATAATTTAATTATAATTCTTAAGAAAAATGTATGTAGTGCAATATAGCATCGTAAACAAAGCCAGATATAAAATGCCTCTATTGTACTCTGTCAACATGGCCTTTATATACCAATAAGCAATGAGTTTTGTTTGAGCTTTTGTGCTGTGGTAAGGGTATGAGTTTTGTACTACATTGTTTTCTTAGGATTTTAGCACAAGAGAAACATATCACGTCACTTATATATGCTCTTTAGATATAGATGTATATATAATCTATGTATATAATTTGTATATGAATAAATAGACTACATATAAAACTTGTGATAGCTTTGATGCTATTTCATGAGAACATACACATTTGCATAAAATATACTCATTTCTTCGCTGCTTATGACGCTTATTCAATTTAATTCACAAAAAAAGAAAAGTGCTGGATCCCAGTAAAATAATGGAGATGAAGATTTATTGAATTTGCTTTAAAGGGAAATATTCCATCTAAGTTGTTGTCAGGTTTAATTAAAGTGTTTGTAAATCTTCACCTATTAGTAACAGGAAGTTAATTTACCCACAGAAAGCTGTGTGTTCTGACAGCAGGCCGGCAGCTTACAGCACTAAGCAGATTAGCCTTTATTTTCTCTTTTTGTGTACCAGAACACATAACACACATTTACACACACTTAAATATACACACAACTCCTCCCTTGACTCACCTTCAGTGTGCATTGACTCTTTACTGGCTCATTACAGCAGTGAACGTCACACCCCGTGTGGAGCCCCAGAATGCGTCAGATGTTCCTTGACTTCTAGCAGAATTCTAAAGCCGTCTTACGATTCAGAGTTTCACTCATTCTTTCGAAGACCAACCAACTGAAGACATGGATATCTCCTTCCTTCTGCTTGTCTCCTTCCTCTCTGCATTTCACCTCAGCCGAGCTGATCAGCCTTTGGAGGAAGCTATCATTGTACCAAGTAAGCTTTAATTGCTCTAATAAGATTATTTACAAAATAAGATATGTTTTGATTGTGTGATTTTTGTGCATTATGTGTAAAATCTCTTAAATAACACCAGTTAAGGGAAACAGAAGATTGCTATAAAAAAAATATTATCTAGCGGGTACATGGTATGATGATATCAGATAAATGAGATAAATGATGTGCAACAGTAGTTGCCATGGAACGCATGGAACGGAATATACTTCAACTAAAACTCTTTTAAACAGCATTGTGCTAATTCTTTTATTATTGTTATGCATGCAGAACAACATTTCTAACTTTTTGAAAAGAAATGGTGACCTGTCCCAGTGCAAGATATACACTTTTCCTTGAAAGCATTTTCCTAACAGAATAGGTACCTGACATGACCATGGTGGATACACAACATAACTATGATAATGCCGTGGTATTTTTTTAAAGATTTGGGTGCAATTAACATTTTTCCTGTTAGAAGTAAATGTTTTCATCAACGCATGACCATTTCAGTAGCATTACTTCATATTCAATGCTGTTCTATTTTAAACAAACTTCCAGCATGTCTTGCTCAATGGTATAAAGATAAAGTGTTAATGTTGTTTTGTCCTCTCACAGGAAAAGTCCTGTTTCCTGGAGATTGGGCTGAAGCCAACCCACAGAGAGAAGACGTTCAAGAAGCTGCAAAGAAAGCTGTGGAGAAATTCAACATCAAGTCCAAAGCAAAGAAATATTTCAAACTTATTAATATTACATCTGCTCACACTCGGGTACGAAATGTGATATTACGGCATGATTTTTAATCGTAAAATAATTGTGTTAATTGTGTTAATACACAATAAACCTCAGTGAATCTTTACCTTTTTTTCAGGTTACAAATAAAATTAACTACAAAATTGAGGCCACTATTGGAAAGACAAAATGCCGCAAATCAGAAAATGCAGATATTGAGTCTTGTGTCATGGCAAAAAAGGTAAATTTGTATTATTTATTAAATGAATTATTTGTACACATTGATACAAATCTACACATGCATACTACCTTTACTGTACATTTCATATTAATTTTTTTTTAGCAACTGGCATGCACGTTTGCAGTAACCCTCAACCCACGGAATGATCGACATGAGGTGGAGAGGATGACTTGCAAAAAAAACTCGTGAATTTCAAACAGACAGTTTCCTGGCCTACAATATCAGACGTGCTGTAATGTGAAGCTTGTGGAGTTTAGATAGTGGGGCATTCTTGTATTAACATGAACATTTTAACTGATGTGTAGGTCAAAGAGAAATGTATTAATATGGATAAAGAAAATCTTTTGATAGGATATGTATTGTCTTTTATAATTAGTAAATAAATAAAATAAAAAACGTCTGCTTTTGTCCAATTGTGTAAAATGACGTATGCAAACAACTTAAAAATTCTTTCCAACTGCAAATAATATTTAACAAAGTGTCAATTTTGAGTTATGAGGAATTTTGTAGTCATTTTAACAGATGTTATTGGACTGCTTGCCTGAAAATGACAGTTTAACCAGATGGAGTCTGTCCAGTCCAAGGCTGATTTTATTTAACAAAAGCCAAAGTTTTAGAAGAATAGTGTCCTTATTTTTTTCTGTTTTTATAACATTTTCAAGAAGGAAACCTTAGGAGCAAATGACAGTGCAAATGTTTAGCAATGTAATCATTCACAAATAAACTGCAACTGAAATACCAGAGTTTTATTTGGCTCATCATATGATAAATATTGTCATTTACACAATTATTTACATTACATCCTCAAACATAACAGTAAAACAATGTTAAAATGTCCTACAGTGCATCTTAACATCTCAAATCCTGATTCTTGAAAGTTCTGATATCCCTGCAGTGATGTCATTCTTTTCCATCTCCTTTTATACTCAGTGAATGACGTCAAGTGAAAAACAGTCTCCAGTTGCCTTAATCTGTCTTTATTTCTTTATAAAGTCTTTATTTAAACTGTTGTTTCAGTCTTAACTGGCAACTTGTTTTGTAAGTATTTCAGTATAAGATTTCGTTGATATTCGTACCTGCAATAAAAAAAAAACGTTAAAGAAACTATAAAACTATACTCTCTATATTAAAGTCTATACTAAACTATAAACCATGAATCTAAAGTTTTACCACTTTAGATATTACTGAATGCATGATTTTACTATCTATTTACTGTTTTAAAATATGTCAGGATTCATGTTGACTGAGAGAATCCAAGTGTGACCTAAGCTGTAGCAGTGTCAGAGGCTAGTGTGAAAACATAAAACATTACATTCATATCACACTTTTGGTTACTGTACAGTTCCATACTTTCCTTATACACTGACTCTACTATTATTCTGTCTAGTGGACAAAATAACTTTGACTGGTAGTGTAATCATTCATAAATAGGAACAGCAATGCAATAATTGTCAAAGAAATTCAATTTTTCATGAACACACTCACTTGAATATTATCCTTTGTATGTCTTGATTCTCTTGCTCCTCCAGTTTCTGCAGAACTACCTTCAAAATGGGCAGTTCTAAACTGAGGTATTGTGCTACCTATTAAACCAGTAAAAACAAGATGTCAGCGAGGTTTTCAGTAGGAAATACTCATTCTTGTAGGTTATTGAGGAGCAGTGACTTACATCAAGGCTAACTTCCTGTTCATCACTGTCCATGAGGAACATTCTCATAATGCTGTCTGATGGTCCCTGTAGAATACGTTCCCACAATGGAAGGTCCGAACTGTTTAGCTTTCTCTTCTCTGTGAAAAAGGAATTTAAGGGATATTGATGATTAGAAAATCTCCATTCAGGTAAACGCAATGTAGTCGTACATATGTACACAATTAGTTCCTTGTATCACATGCTTTTTTATTATGTACTGTAAGTACAAAGTAGTTTAAAGTCACCATGAAATGGAAGTTGCGACGGTCTTTTCTTCCCTATGCTGATGCATATCTGAGTGAAACGGCTTCTGGAATGAGGAGAAAACATAGGATGGGACTTAATTTCATCCTTTGGAAATTGTTTGAATCGTTGGACATTGAAGGGATGGAAGCTGCCTGGCCATTGGACACTTAATATATCCCCCGTTCTCATGAAGAGACATGTCATCAAGACACGAGTTGTTTCGTAGGGGAAGGGAGGGTAATGTTTTTATAGATTAAAGATTAATATAATCAATGGGATTATTCCCATTATAGATTAAGAGGGCACATGAAAAAAATGACGTGCATAGATAAATCTGAATAAAAAATGTATAAATAATATGAAAAGTATATTGTGATTTCATGGTGACTTTAAGACATCCACTGTAATATAAAGTGAGTCTAAAATGTTTATAAAGTAAATGTGACAATGTTCGTGGTGTCTGTGCTCGACTTAAATTCTAACTGCATGAATTTACTGCGTAGGCTGCTTGTAATAATTGTTTACTATATGCTTGTATACTAAGCAAGGCCAGACAAACTACTTCTACAGAGGGATCTGAATGTAGGTTTATTGCTATATTTGTCCAAAGCGTAAACATGAAACTCGGAATAATAATCTACATACCTCCACATTGATGAATACAGTAGAGGGCAAATTCATTTGGATTGTTTTCTATCTGCATTGAAGAAAGGTAAAAAAATGCTTAAACAAAATGAATCTCTGTTAAATCAGTCAAGTGAAACCAGAACTAAATAATGTGCAATAGGTAGAATCACTAACTTTGAATTTGTGAAGAAGCTGTGTTATGACTTCCTGTGTTGTCATCTTGCTGTTGATGTGGACATTTGTGGTCGCTCCGTATGATGGTGTGAAAATGGACGTCTGCATAAACAACATGACTCTAAAATATCTCAAACATTCTCTGAAATATTGTTCAGTGTTCGTAGAACTAAACCAACCTCTCACACTGTAGGAAATGTTTTCACCTTTAGGTTCTACCTGACATGATTCTTTTGTTGATATAACTCAATATACACACCCCTCCAAAAGTTTGGAAACGCTCTACAAAAGTGGGGTTTTGGACAGTATTGGCATGAATCCTTTTTAATTTGTGATAATTTTGCACTGATAAGGGACAACACAAACTATGAAAACATATTTTATTATATAAACAACTTTTGATTAATCAAAATATCCACCATTAGCACCTTTTACAGCTCTGCATAATCTGGGCATCCGAGCTGTCAGTTTATTCAAACATTGACTTGATATATTACTCCAAGCCTCCTGAAGGATTGACCAAAGATGATTCACACTGGTTGGACACTTCTTACGGACATCACAGTCCAGTTCCTCCCATAGTAGCTCAATTGGGTTGAGGTCAGGTGATTAGCGAGGCCATTCCATGACAGACAGAATAAATTATTATTGCTGGTCTTTAATGATAATGTCAAGTTACTTTAATGTATTTGCACCAAAAATAATAAGGATTTATGCTGATATCGTCAAAACCACAACTTGCCAGGAGTGTTTCCAAACTTTTTAAGGGCAGTGTAGTCAGGTTGATTCAGTCATCATTTTTTACTTTAATAAAATGTTTTTGTTGTTTTCCTTAACATTTGTCAAATGTTATGAATTATATAAAATACTCTATTTGTAATTATAAGTTTACATCAAAAGCAAATACTGAATCCTGCAGTCCAATAAACTGAACAAACACTCCTTAAAAAGGTGTTTCACAATAAAAGAACCATAAAAAATGTTTAACATCTAGTTTGTAACTACAAACCTTGTAGTTGTAGAAGTGTCCATTGATGGAGAAACGATAGTTTCTGTTCCTCTGTCTCTCTGCCATCTTCTTATTCTTCACCCTCATTTTCACAAGCGAGGCATCACTCATGGTTCGGAACAGATTGGAACTCTCATCACTGGCTGACTTAGGACGAAAGGGCCTAAGAGTCTTGCTTTCATATACAATGTAGTCTATAAAGAGATTTATGATCGTGTTACCTACAGCAGTGGTTCTCAAACTGGGCGGGACACCAGATGGCGCTAGGGGGGCCGCATAAAAATTTCTAGTTTAGGAAATTTAAAACCTTTACCTGTATGCAATCAGGATTGTCCTTTGTAAAATATTATGTATTTAAAAAATAGAAATAATTAAAAATAATAATAAAATATTTTTATTATACGCATTTTTTATATTTTAACATCAAAGAAATAAGGCTACAAAGAGAATTGATGTTCCGGCATTGTATAAAGTCATTTGTTTTTGGTATAATCCAAAATTCTTAAAGTAAAATCGTAAGTTTCACAATGTTTTCATCATGAGTTTTCTTTTGGGGGCCACAAAAGGATTCACATTAAACAAGGATTCACCTCCTGCTGAAAATGTTTGAGAACCACTGACCTACAGTATGTTAAATTTACAGATAGAATTAAACAAAATGGTTTCTTAATATTACAGTAACTGATGTGTTTGATGTTGATATTTATTACTGTTTAAGTGCTTTCTTTTAAGATTTAAATCTACGATCTCCAAGAACATGAATAAATAGGCATGTTTACACATACATGCTACACTATTAGTGTCACTGTATTACAGACCAATGTGATAAAAGTATCTGAACCTTCAGTAAGACAGTCAGGTTTCTTCGATCCATCTTGAATAACTTCCTCTAGCTCATCAATATGATGAAGATCATCAAACTCTCCCCAGCGTGTCATACCCCTGTCAGTGATGAGACATGCTGTTAGATCACCAGAAAACCATAGTCTAATTTTATAAACAGTCAATTTTGTTCTAATTATTGAAAAGTCTGAATTTCATCTAAGACAATGTTAAGTGCACATTTGCCCAAACACTATATTATTCATACCTTGATATTGTGTGTATTCTATGTTCCAATTCAATTCAGTTTTATTTATATAGCACTTTTGTTTATAGCATTGTTTCAAAGCTGTATTATTGCAAATGTTATTGTTAATTTTGATATATATATATATATATAT
>JAZGTI010016033.1:0-13020 GCA_036877585.1 Botia kubotai
GTTGTTATAAAACAGCTTTTCAGGTCAAACGCTTTGAATCATTGTTCGAGTTCCGCATGGGGGCGGCTGGCAACTGAAGACTAACAACTGCGCGCTCGCGGACATTCCTGCCGCGCGCCAAGGAGCAGCTGAGCGCGCGTGTCTGTCACCGGCGCCGCTGCCATGGCGACCGCGTCAACACGAGCGCAAACTGTCCGCTCGAGCTAATGCCTCCGGGCGGGTGAAGTTTCAGGGGCTCGCGGAAAACTCACCTAGCACGCTGGCGTGGAGTCAAACGAGCCGCTGCCAGCTGTGTAAATCAAGCAGGGCCCACAACAGCTATCTGTTTCTGGAGAAGATTTAAGGCCTTTTATGAGGTCGATAGCGCTAAACGAGGGTGTGAGAAAGGCTTTAATGATGGGGTAAAATTAGCCGGGAAATAACTTGGACGCCGTTGGGCTGCCTTGGGAATCTTAAGATCGGGCGACTGCATTTTTTTAGAGCTGCAATGCGCACCCCATCGGGGTTACAAATGAACGATAAACAAAATCAGCGTTTAACGAGATCGCCTTACCTTAGCCCGATTCCCAGAGTTGAGTTTATAGTGATGATTTATCATTTGAGCTGTCGGGACCGATTTCCCAGGAAGTGACAGTTCGTCATTTCACGTCAACGTAATGAACGTAAGGTGGTACGTAAGGTAACCTGCAATTTTATGGTTCAAACAGAGATGGCGGTAGAGAGGCGTAAGTTACGGATTGCGACTTTATCGGTCTTTAAAACACTTTGACGTATAATATCGTATATCCTAATAATGGTAAAACATCTGTAAAGATCTGCATCCTGTAGAGACACCTGTGAACAGCCACAAACTGTATATCAGCCACAAACTGTATATCAGCATGTATATAACCACTGAAAGTGTTCCTCTGTAAACAATATGAAGCCTAGATCATTTCAAGGGTGTTTCAAGTGCACGTCAACACAAATCAAAATGGAATCAAATCAAATCTCAAAGAACTACTTTTGTTCCATTCTCAAAATGGCCTCAGTCTTAATCTAGATAATACAGTTAACCCGCTCATAAAATTCACTGCCAGATGCTGAGCGGGCCAACAGATTCCTCAAACACACACTACTGCTGTTTAAAAACAGATGTACAGCTGATTTTAATAGTGCAGTCATGTATGAGTTCCACTGAATGTATGTAAAGTAACATATATGTTCGTGGAAAATGTATATTGTATGTTATGTATATTAAATTTCTTACAGTACTGTAAACAGCTTGCCAATAATGTAATTTGGTTCCCTGCCTGCATTTAAAGCACCTATAAGTTTTAATAATAAAGATTTTTGACCCTATAAGAACCATTTAAATATTACATTTCAATATGACTTCTATATAGCATGAAATAAACAGCGTTACATAAATGCGAATCAAAAAAGTACCATAATGATTAAGTATCAAAGCAAGTCATCATTAAGAATACATTGTCCTTTATAAAGCAAGTTGTACCCTTTTTTGTATCCTGGTTTAAAAATAGACTATGAATCTAATAGCCTATCTCTTCATTGGCACGTTTGTGTATTAGAGGTCTTGGCATATGCAGGACCGGTCATTACCGGTTTAGAATCACTTGACTGAAACATTTCTCATGATCTTTTTGAACAGTTAGTTTTTTTACTAACTGTTTAAAAAGTAACTGTATAATACCTCAACATTTACTGTATTATACCTCAACACTTTGAAAAACAACAATACATTCCTTCTAGAAGTGGTACATAGACTGGCCTGCAGATCCATATACCTTTAATGTATGATCAACATAACAAAAAAGACAGAGATGCACACAGAGGAAGGATAACACACTGGTAAGATGCAAAAGACGAGGACAACTATACCGCGAGGGCAGAATACTGTGAGATAGCAACACGACCACATTGCAAACTGAGGTAATCAGCAACATAACGATTTCGAACTACTTCCTAAATGTACAAGTGTTTTCAGTCATATTGCAATAACATAATTATCATCATACACTGTACAAAACCACCAATCGATCCTTCTGTAATAATCACAACATTTCTCCTCACTGTGACAGGAAACAGACACGCCCCTCTTGTGCCGTCTCATTCACACACACACATATATATACACACATTCCGTCTGTTTGTCTATACCTTCACTCCTTTCATGCACACCACGTTTTACTCGATCAAAAATTGCCGCTACTCTCTACAGGTAGTTAAAAAGGATCCATATAAATGTAACAAAAACACTTAATATAACAAACTTTAAATTTTGAGCGAGCAACACTTTTCCTTACTTGCAGTGCTTCAAGACGCCAGAATAGGCAACAAAAAATAGTTTCGATCATCGCCTACCAGATTAAAAGCAAATGTAACAGTCTGTAAAAACCGCCTCGGTTTGTTTCAGTAAATCACTTTTAGATGACACGTCGCAAAAGCCAAGATGTGGGAAAAGTGTCTTAGGAATAATTTTTGAAGTGGTAGAGGGGTGCGGGTCACATTCCACCAAACACACGGACCGTCCTGAGAAAGAAAAGAGAGGGAACAGACAAATTCAGAGGAGCAATGTGAAAATCAAGAACTAGTTATCTTAAACTGGTGAAACTAGTAAAACTGGTGCTTTGGTTACACTTCTACTAAACATATTACATATTCTATAAACATATTACTATTATTATTAACCTGGAGTGGTCAACGCTATAAAAAGTGACTGCATTTCTGCATACATTTAAACATGCGATGTGTTTGACACACTTTTCATTACGCTGAAAAGTAACGCTGAGTTATCATCACATTTACTCTTCACATGCAATAAAACATTCTGGTTGTCAGACAATAGAGATCACTTATCACAAACTGACCAAATGTGCTTTCAATCCACTGTACACTGCTAACATGAATGTAAACATGGTCTCCGCTATGACACTTGTCTGAACTTGTGAAACTGATACACATTCATTAAAAATGACCTTGGAACCAGTTGGTAAAAAGGAAGTGATGTCACTTTACTTCTGACCTCTAGCATCATTTGTTTAGACATGCCAGTAAGTTTGATATTTTGTTATGCAGTACAAAATTGTGCAAATAGATCCAAGGACTTCTGGGGGTCATTGTACTACAGTATATCGCTCAATGCTAATTATAGCTCAATTTTATATATCAGCCACTTGCTTGACATTTTGTTAGGCAGTAAAATGTGCACATTTTAAAGTGTGATGTAGGTGTCCAAATGCATCCACTCGTAACACTTGGGAGCCATTATACTACACTATATCCCAGAACAAAAATGTTAAATAGATTAATCAAAAATGAATACAAATCTTAAAAATGATGTAGAATAATAAATGCTTTAAAACCGCAAGGCCTTGATACAGGTAGGTGCAACTCTGCAACCCTAAGCAAACTTCAGATTTGCCTTCACTTGCTGATAGTACTGTAGCAGAGTATCTGTAAAGTTCACATAGGAAGGTCCTGCTCAGACTGATCTCTCTATAAAAAGGTTTGACCCTCCTGCTGCTCGCTGGCCCTCTGATCGGCCCCAGCAGCTGCCACCCTCCTGCCTCAGCACAACAAATACTTCACTCGCCCACTGACCTTTCCACACACACACACACACACACACACACACACATGCGCCTGCACACGTTCCGGCTCGCATTCACACATGCATGCTGTCAAGTGCCAGCAATGGTGGCCAATGTCTGGTATTTTTTATGCTTTTCTATGATGAGGTCCAGGTCATGTTTAAGGCATAATAAAAGACTATATAAAAATTTCCTGCTCACTGAATGCATTTCCTTTTGTTAAACCACCACTTCAATCCTGCTCTCAGATTTTCAGCGTCCACGTTTATAAACTCTTACACAGGCACACACAGGTATCATAGTCAGCAGAACATACAACATGCCTCAGCCATCCAGTTAAACGCTGAACCTGATCTTTTTTCCACATGGACAGCAAACAAACACAAATAGGCCCTCAATTAAAGTCACAATCTTTCTCAGATTTCTTTTAAACAGTCATATTTCCCTTTACGTTCCTGATGGACGCCTTTTAATTTCTTGCTAATAAGAAAACTACAGTCGTTTTCCTGCAACTCACTGAGATTTAATGAGAATTTAATAAGATTAAATATTTGACTGTAAGACAATATGACAATATTCAAGTAGCATCTGTGAAGCAAATCATGAGTGACCTTTTCTCAGAACTAAGATCTGTTTACTTCATCATTTTATGTCAGTAAGCTTCAAGGTCTTTTGGGTGAATGTATGAATCAGTTCCTTTACAGTATATTCACATAGGTGTCCAAGCAGAGTAGCAGTATGTGGTTCATCACATTAACTATAAACATTTTCCACTAAGATTTGACAACCAAAATGTGCCATAAAGACATTTGACTGGGACAACACATGCTGTTAAGTGCATAAGAACGTCTGCATATGAAGTTTACGTTACAACCTAATAAAACAATTGAGCAGCAACTTTTCACAGTAACTACAATCACTATGTACAGATACACATGCACACTGAGGCAGTAATTGCTTACATTTAGTTATCTATGCTCCACCACAAAGCTCATAGTTGTGCCATCAAAGGAGGGAGGGGCCACGATACGGGTGTTTTGCTGTGATGTAATACTAATCATGGGTTTGGTGCTGCTGGGTCCTGCCATGCCCGGCTGGATCAGACAGTGGTTGCCCGTCTCGCCTGTGTCCTCGCCCTCTGAGCAGGTGGAGGAGTGGGACTGGGTGTTGGGGTGTGGGTGAGTTGGCAGCAAGGTCGAGGGGTAAACCAGGTACGCAGGGGGATAAGCTGCCGCTGGACTGAGGGCAATCGGTGGGACGGACATGGGCACAGGTGTGAGTGATACAGGAATGTCCAAGTACTGACCACTCTCGGGGTGGTAAAACCGCTGGGCAGCTGGCTGCATGGGCACAGGGGTGTCCACTAAGTAGTACTGGCCAGTGGCGGGGTCCAGCAGGAGTTTGCGCTGGATGTGGGGGGGCAGGGGCTCTGCAGGGGGGCTGAGGCACAGTAGCTGGGGTTGGGCAGCGGGTACAGTGGGCATAGTTGGCAAGGGAACGGCGTGGTGATATATGGTGGCTGTCGGACTCTCCGGGGCCCAAGACTCCATAACTATAGGGGAGCGTTGCAGTGGCTGATGGGTAGGTTTCAGCTGAGGCTGGGGGAAACTGGTGAGTTTGGTATCTGGAGCTTTAACAGGGATGGTGAGGTAATTGTCAGAGTCTGAGGGTGGAGGTTGCTGGTGCTCTGAAACAGCTTTTTCTCTGTCCTCATTTTTTGCTTTTGAAGGACAGATTTTTAGTGACAACGGTGCTTTGTGAGAATTATGGGTATAGTTCCTGCCAGAACATATTTGCGGAGTGCTATCATTCACTGTAGTTGTCTGGGTGGGTGCTTTGAGGTTACTGCCCAGACTAAACACGCACTTGTTATTCAAAGAATCTGCCCTTTGGGCTTCTAATTTAGCTGCGTCTTCCTGACTGTGAGAACCTGTTGGCATACACATTTTATCCTCATCCGTCACAACATTACTAGAAGCTGTGGCCAACTTATTAGTGTGCAGCTGCGAGCTAGTGATTTTCTCATTATCCGCTCTTCCATATTCGTTATCGCAGTCTGTTTTGGTCGCGACTCCCTGCTCCTCTCGCGTGATTAATGACAGCACGTGACTGTCCGTGATCGGTCGTGGCGCTTGTGTTTTGCGCTTCCATTCATTCCTGTCAAAAACGTACAACTGCTCCATCGTTTTCACGGCTGCCTTTAACTTCTCAAGGGCTATTTGATTTGAAACTTTCGATTCTGGTTTCTTGTCGCTGCCGTCTGCTGTCTTTTCAAAGGCTGGCAAAGGCTGCTTTGCGCACGGCGCTCTGGCTGTTGCGCGCGCGCTGTCGCTTTTAGCAGTGCATTCAAATGAGATATTTGGAGACAATCTCACTGTTTCGGGCGCGCTCTCGCCCTCCTCGCGTTTAGAGCCCACGTTCGCGGGCTCGCGCCGTTTTGTAGCACTGTTTGTGTTTACAGACTGGCATTTTATTACCATTGGTGTAGGAAATGGCTTCTTATCGGGTCCCCTTATAACAGGTTTGCTGTCCTCGCGTAATGGTGATGCTGTAGAGACAGTCCCTGATGTGCCACCAGTATTTTCTAGCGCTACGAACCGGTATGAACTTTTAACTAATTTGCGCACGTCCCTGACTTGATGAATGGGCGTCTGTAACTTACATTTATTGTCTCTGATGTCCCTCACCATAAAATGCGGTACTTTGTCAGCTATGGTAAGCAGGCTACTTTTAGACTCGCTCGTCGCCTTTTTAGGATTTACGTTGTAATGGATATTGGGAGTTAAAAGGTTGGCGATATTGAACCGATTGTCCTTGTTTTCCTTGACACTTCGAAGGCGTATTTTGATCTCGGGCGCCTTTTGACAATGTGAGGTTTTGTCCTCAGAGCACTGAAGCTGCCCAGAGCTCGCTTTTCCGCTCCCTCCCCCATCTGTCTCCGCAACATCTCCGGTAACGTTCAGGTTAAGTAACGAAAGCCCGACCGCTTCCTTCTCTTTAGGCATAAGCTGCGAGCTGGGGACGTACAAGTGAGACATCTTAATCATCTTACTATTTTCGCTCTCAACACATTCGCTGCTTTCCGTCACGGGTTGAACTGAAGCATTTGGCGATGTCTTCTCCAGCGCGCACTGAGTTTCTCCATCACCCTGCGCTTCGGATTCTTGCTCACCATCTTTGGAGTTTTTGAGCGGGCTCGTTTGCCTGGGGATCGGAGGAGTTTGTTGGGCATCGCTTGACTCTAATTTGGAGATCATTTCTGCGTCACGGGGTGACTCCATAAGTTCCGCTGCCTGGGAACGTGGGGTCTCTGGTGGTTCATCATCAGAGCCACAGAATACGCTGTCTGTTGCATCTTTAAATTCCTCTTGAGAGTATCCAGATTCACTTTCGGAGTTCTGTCTTTGTAAGTCCGTCTCTTTCTTCGCGTCTGGATCTCTAGTTTGAGCAGACAGTGAAGGCGTGGGGTACGTATCGCACAATTCGCCCCTTTCCATTTTGCGCTCTTGTTCAAATTGCATTTTCTTGGAGATAACGTTCTTTAAAAGACTAGACGCAAAAATGGCTTTTTTGTGGGTGTCTCCCAATGCTTCCCCCGTTTCACGGAGCTGACTTTCAGCGTCGCACCCCGGCTTGGTTGGCGTGATGACCGTGACTTCAGCTGTGGAATGCGACCCCATGGCGTTCAGCGAGCGTTTTGCGCGTCTCTCGCGCGCAGGCATCCCTGCTTCGACATTGCAGCTAAAATTCAAGGTTTCTGTTAGTGTGAAGGTTTCACTGATACCTGGCTTGCTTCGTATCTCTATTTTCTTAGACGACCCTGAGGACGCCTGCTGCGCGTTCAGGTTGTTTTTAAACGACAACATTTTAGTTTGTGAATTTGGTACATTAGGATGAACCGCATCTTTATTGTTTTTATACTCGGCGCTGTTATTGCCTTCCAAAACAGGGGTGGAGTTCTTGTGCGCCAGCATGTTCTGGTCAAGTCCCTGTGTCAAATTGCTGTAATTTAAGTCGACGAAAGCAGACCATTGGTTAATACTCAAGCTGTGTTCTGACATTGAGGACTCACTCGAGCTGCTCAGATTTATGGCATCAAAGTATGGACACGCCAGACTCCGGAATGAACGCGCGGTGAGATTGCGCACCTCTTTATCAGCGTCATCCAGTTCGCTAACGGAACTGGACGCGCCGCTGGAATATTCGTTGATGTCTTTTACTCTCAGTTTGCTCGCTAGATGTTGGCGGCCGGGAGGTGGGATGAAGTAGCGGTCATACATGGTTTCGCTTTTGGAGTCGGAACTTCTGAATGAATATTGACTCCGCTCAGCTGCGCGTCTGGCGTGAAAACGAACGTTCTTCTGCTGTAAGACACCGGCATGGTCGTTGATGGCCCGGGAGGAGGTTTTGATTGACAGGTGAATAGGTCCAGTCGAATTTCGACGCTCGTGTTGGGTCTTACTTACGCCCTCGTCCGAGCTGGCGCATTTGTCAGATTCACAAAGTTCACTTTCGGTGCTAACCAGCGCACCGGAGGCGCAAAGCTTCGCTGCGCGTGACGTGGGCTGAACCTTGTTGCTCTTTGACTTGCTTTGAATCCTTCCACGAGCTGTCTGGTCGCTCTCAAAGGATGCGTAATCAACAAACGAATATACCAGATTATCATCCTCGAAATCCCAGCAGGATCCGCGGCCAAACTCGTAATCCACATCGTGATCCAGCTCCGTTAGCTGAATCTCGTGCGTCGTTATATAGTGAGGCTCCACGTCCGCTGCGCTCGTGCCCTCTTTTGATTCACAGCGACTGTTCAGGTACATGTCCGTGTATTGTAACTCCTCCGTTTCGTGTTTTGGGTCTTCGCTTTTTACATCCGTTTCCGAGTCTTTTTGACCCTCGTCTCCTGTAAACTCATCTTCGGAAGGAACGCGTATTAGCGGAGAGGGGTCTCCGGAAAGTCTTTCGGTATAGCACTTTTCAACCTCGACGTCATCCGCGACATATTCTTTGGTTACACTTTTGTCCACATTGTCGTGCTCTTCTCGCTCTCCGGGACTCTTCGCGGCGATGGACGCATCGCCTTTGCATTTGAAAATGGCCAGCTGGTTTCCTTCGCCTGTGAAAGTGACTTTCACGGTCTTGGCGCTGTCTGGCTTCATGTCCAGCGGATTGCCGAGGTCTACATAGTTTGTTTCGGTGTGATCGCCGTCGTTACAATCGTCTTTCTTGTCAAACAGCGGCTTTTTGAACGGTCCGGTGTCCTCTCTGCCCGCGATGGCCGTTTGAAGTGTCTCCATCTGCTCTTCACGGCGTCCAGCACGGAGATCAGTGGTGTTATCTGTGACACCGGACCGCAGTACGGTTTGTGTGTGAGTGTACTAGTACTGTGAGCAAGCGGCAAGTGACAAGTGAGCGAAGGGTAAGATACGATAGAGGGAGGGGAAAGAGTGTGTGTGTGTGTGTGTGTGAGAGAGAGAGAGAGAGAGAGAGAGAGAGAGAGAGAGTGACTGTGCCAGGTCAACAGACATCCACGGATTGCCTCGCTTCTGGTCCCCAGCCTTCCATCAGGTGCCCGGTCAAACAGTGCGTTGCGCACGAACCTCTGGAGATCTGTCATACCATAATTGGTGCAATTATATCCTTTTATCACTCTGTTATACTAACCGTAACCACAATCCAAACGGTTTATGTCGTAATTCTATAAATGATCCCCCACCGTATTGCTGACATTTGAGTTATAGCATGGCGTAGACAAGTATTATTAGAAATGATGTCATGTTTCACAAAGCTACTGCAAAACGCAACTCTGAACAGGCCACCGGTCTATTGTGGGCGCGCGCCTCACAGAAGCGCATAACCGGACACATAACGCGGGTTTGGAAACATTTGCTGTCCACTGAATGTTATCAATGTCCGCCACTGGCTCGCGACAGCTGCGCACCAGTATTAGAGCGAGTGCCCTGCTGCCAGTCGTACAGAGAGCCAAGAGAAACGAGAACTACAACCCAACAAAGAGAGAAAAGAACAACTGCAGAGGTGTGAGGGATATGTGTACGTCTGAATGCACCGCCACTGCCCAGTCTAAAATCATAGTACACAACCAGAACGAACACTGTAGTCACAATACCAATAAAATGTCAAACAAACATGTGATGTCCAATGTAATAATAAGCGTTTTGTTGCACTGCATGTCGTTTTTAAACGGCGTTTCTTAAATACTTAGTAAAACTAAAATAATATTTCTAGAATTGTATTGTGCAAAATCTTTAACGCTTTCAGGATGATGTAAATGTTTTTAAACGTCTTGTTTCGTCAGCAGTGTGTTTGTATTTTGGTTTCAAAGACCTAGTTCAAAACTCAATTTAGCATCATTAACTAAAATCGTACTATTGTCGTAGTTCTTAAGTGAGCACAATACATTACATTAAAGCAAGTTTCAAATATATCGTTTTTTGCCAAAATGCAATGTTATGTTAAACTAATACATCAAATAATACATTGCAAATGCGTCCATAAATACTTGTTTTCATACATGTTAATGTTTTTAGTTATAGTTTTTCTGTATAAAAGAGGTTTCTTCAATCAGCGTCTGGTTCCATTGTGACAACTTACCCCTGTAATGATCCTGTTTCTTTATTTTCTGAGCTGCGGAAATGATTTTAAGATTTTAAGGAATGCTTATACAAAAAAGATATAAGCATTCCTTAAAATCTTCCTTAAAACAACAAACCCATAATTCGAAATATTTAGAAATATTGTGGACTAATCCCTTCTAATCTACAAACGTAAACAGGTTATACTAGCTAGAAATTCAGTTTGATTTATTCATATAGACCACGTGAAAATGTAAATGCATGCTACCTGAATTGATAACCATTTCATTCTATTTGCTAATCGCTTATAAATCATGATAGTTATGAAGCGTTACAGGAAAGTACAAATAAACTACAAAACGTCTTGTTTTATTTAAACGTCTGTACCAACAATAATAAAAAGACGTTAAATAAGAAAAAATATTTATTGTTTTTAATAATTACAAAACTCTTTGTCCAGGTTACATAAAATAAAAAAAAAAATCACACAATCCATTTTTATAAATCATCCAGTAAATCTGATGCATGTTTTCGCTATAGGCCAATCGACTGCCGCCATATTTTCTAACATAGACTACATTCGCCGTACGAAGCTGCAGCGAAACCGTTTAAACTTTTTACAAATGGATATTTTTAAAGACAAACGTACCAAAAAAAATAAATAAAAGTGGGGCGGAGCTCCCAGCAGCATTAACCCGTTAATCTGCCCTCCAGAGAGCCGTGAAGCAGACGGCTACGGTGCGACTTAAGACACCTGCTGTTAGTATGTAAAGCATTCGTATATGGAGTAAACTAACCCACGGTATCTCACGTATTACCATCACGTGTCAGAAAGGGTTAAAGACTGGTCCACGCTGACGGTCGTATATCTAACGCATGGTAAGGGTTCTGAGTGGTCGCTTTCTCACCAGCTCACACGCTGTCGGTGTCCGAATTTTTGACGACCCCTACAAAGCTGATAAATTTAGGCTGCTATTTAAAATGCGGACGCCACGCACGCAAGCAAGCACTCGGAGATCAGTTACTTGAAGAGAGTCATATAAAACAGCAGGTGGCGAATTATGAGTGCCATTAATCAACGACAAGAAATTATGTCCTTATCTTTCTCTGTGCTGCTCTTTCGCCCTTACATTGACCCCAAAGGTCAGTTCAGGTTAGGGGACATTATCGGCTGAGTATATGCAGCACAATGACACTGGCAGGGAATCTATACAGTACACATCTACACTCAAAACAATCAGCGTCTCCTGAACAAGACAAATGCCCATCTAATACTCACTACATTTCATATTCTCGGCTTCATTTAATGCTGTATGGACAACAAGTGGAAATCAGTAACATGTCAGGACATAAGCAGAGACAGCTACAATGTCCTTTAGTTGGTCGTACGGTGGCTCAAAGGGTCCAGTGACAAAAAAAAGCAAACATATACCGTATGGCCACCACCAATAATGTCAGCAATGCATGACATGTGTAACCCTGCCTCTGTGCACACACATTTACTTTCTTACGAGCTTCCAAACGCGCCGTGATAAAAACGTGCGCATATGTGCACAGATCTGATCTCTTAATGCAATGAGGGAAAACAAGTCTGTGAGAATGGAACACTTTTTCTACACAGAAGGGGTCATAGGGCACAGTGTTGAGTTTATAAAGTATATTTTAAATGCGAAAAAAAAGCTTGTTTTGTTTCATTAAATTCTTTATTCCTATATCTACCCCACCTTTGGCACCACTTTGAAGGCGAGCTGAAGTGTGTCTAATAAGGGTGTTTGTCTAACACTTTCAGCAGACACACAACGATCAAAACAAACTTCGGAAGAGAATCTACGCAGCTGCGTATGGAATTATTAACATCATTTGTTGAACAAACGCACTGGAAATTATGAGGTAGTATGAAGGAGATCAAAAGGTTGTCATTTTAGAATAATTCGATGTGTCTGTGCTGATATTACAACATCATGATATAAAAAAAGATCATGATGGCAAGTTTCGATTGATGACCAGTAACAATAAATCTTATCCTAAACAATAATTAATAATAATAACAATCTATTTCATGTTGCTCATTCGCATATTTATTCTCCATTTTACAGACATACAGTAATAAATTTGCCCTAAAAATGGTTTAAAAGGACACAACCTCACTCATGGGGAAGTATTTGGTAGCTTTGTGATTACAGTAGCTCTACAGCGCCCTCTTGTGATTAAGACATTGCAGCATACTCCAATCTTATCAGACATAACTGTAATATTGACATTTAACAACTGCTCACAAAGGCCAAATAGACAACAGAAAGTCAGCCAAGAGTGGCAGACACAGGCTGCATGGTCCACCAAAACTTCTTTAAGTTCTAGAAGCCCTTGATATGAGGAACACCTTCCAAAAGTTCATCATCTAAGTTCATCCACTGAACAGTTCCTCAAATGTTCATATACAGGACAGAGGTAGGAGAATCTGACATTGGTAGAAGAAGAACCAGACACAAAACAGTAAAGTAAAAGTAAAGCTGGACCTTGATCAAGGAGATAAATCTGGACCTAGATCCAGGAGGTAAAGCTGGTCCTTCATCCATGAGGTAAAGCTGGTCCTGAATCCACAGCCTGTTTCTCTCCTGTACAGTAGCTACAGCAGTGAAGAATTATAACTCACATTTTCTCAAAAGTGAGTTCGTGTCCACAGGTTTGACACACCTTCCTGTAGAGATCTTCCTCCTCATCCAGTAGCTCCTCTGGGCCGTACTCATGCTGGTGAACACTGGTGTCTTTTTTAAACATGCTGCTTCTCACCGCCCGTCTCAGCTCTGAAAGATAAATGAATATGGAGAGCAATATAT
>JAZGTI010016034.1:0-13020 GCA_036877585.1 Botia kubotai
GAGACTGAATACGTTTTATGTAAGTACTTGGTCTAGCTGTGATTTTCATTTCCATGGTAACGGTCATTAACAGACTTATGGCTTCTACTGAAGCGTATATCACACATCGTTTCATAAATTAGGGTACGTCTGACTTGAAATATTGATACGTTATGTGTGAAAATCAGTGTCATTGCTGAAAATTTCGTTAAATTTCAGTTCGGCTGTTCCTCAGACCGACGTGCTTCGGCGTCAGATTTCTGAGAAGAGCCGACAGATGATGTCGTTCCCTTAAGAACAGAACATTAACGTTTTTAATACCTCCAGTGAGGCGTTTGAATAACCAGCCCTCAAAGAAAAATTGAGGTTATCCTCTCATTCATTTTTAATAAACTTTCCCACTGTCCTCCTTAAGTGGGAGGGTTTTTCCGCCTGCGTCAAGTGAATCTTTTATTTCATCTGGATTTCGTCGTCTGTACAAACACACGGCCTGTCAGGTGTTCTGTCACTAAGAGCCTTATATATTATAGATAACACGATGTCTGTCTTATATAACAGTACATTACGGCCGAGGCTGGTGCGGAAACCGTCGGCGTTTAACCTGTTTACTTTTACTTCAACCACTTTAAAAGAACCAGATGACCTCCAGGAGTCCGTATATCTCCTGAGGAGAACTTTATGAAATGTTGCTATCGAGAGTTTCCGGACCGGAGCTGATAGAGAATCTCGCAGCTTACTCTGCGTGGGCAGATACAATCTGTGTGGTAAATGAATGACGGTGTGTACATTAGCCTGTGATCGTGTTTGCCGTGGTTTCAATGTCATTTTTAGCTCAGATGGTCAATTTAGGTTCTGCACCCCCGTGCCCAGAACCCACAACCTTTTGCGCTGCTAGCGCAACGTTCTACCGGTTGAGCTACAGAATGTTTAGCCGTTAGCTTAGCAGTTTGTGTCGTGGACATGAGTGAACATTAACAGAGTTTTTGCCCATCAAGACAGTTTTATATTATAAAGCGTTTGGTTTTGTTAGGCCATCGATGTTAAACAGCTCACTAGCGTTGGCAACAGACTCTCTATGTTAAGAACTCGACCTGTACACCCACCACAGCAGAGCAGCCTTGATTTCAGCAGCCTGTAGGCTCGGGGTCAGAGCTCTTAGCGTGTGTGTGAGAACACGCGTGTGGGAAGTCCAGTGAATCACGGTACAGTAAACGTAGGCGTGGGTTTCTCATTGGCTACCTTTCCCTTACAGTTTAGTTATCGATTGGCACCACATATCTGGCTCCTGTTCAGACATGCCCTGCGTTTGACTGCCCAGCTGAGAGTAAGGATGTATTTTCACTCTGTGTGTGTGTGTGTGTGTGTAGCTCTCTTATATAAATGTGAAGCACAGAGGGACAGCTGTGGACTGTGTCTGAAGGCCGACAGCACCTTTGAATGTGGTTGGTGTTTGGCCGAAAAAAAGTGTCTCTTAAAGCAACACTGTTCATCACCTGAGAGCAACTGGATGCATCAGGGACGACGCAATATTCGCTGCAGTCATCCTCGCATCACTATGGTAACATACATGCACCACACCTGCTATTTGTATGGCCATTTTAAACCTGTCATCTTGACAATAGACTAAAAGGTCAAATATTGCATTTAAAATAAACAACAAGGTACTTATAAATTACACACATTAAGAGCAGAAATAAGTAAATTTGAATTTGATCATATTTAAAGAGAATGAGTAAGAGAGTGTTTTTGTCATAACTGGAAAATATCTCAATATCTTAAATTGTACCTCTCTGAATTTAGACTATTAACGGTCTGATTAATTGACTGCTGTGGTCTGTGGTCCTGCAGATCCGCCCCCTGACAGGGCCGAAAGAGGGCGGCACACGCATGACCATTGAGGGAGAGAATCTGGGGCTGCAGGTTCGAGAGATCACGCATGTGCGTGTGGCGGCGGTCCGTTGCAACCCTGCTGCTTCTGAATATGTCAGCGCGGAGAGGTGGGTACTGTGTAAAGACCGTCATGTCCTGTACCATAGTAAATATCTGATACCATCACTGTAAAGAAAGGTTCCCTTGCACACTTGAAAGAACCACGCTGTTACCATGGTGACGAGTAAAAAAAACACTTTTATAAAAGTACATGTAAAAAAAATAGTATTGTTGTATTACAATAAAACAAGGTATTTTTATTGGTTCTTTTATCCTTTTCGTCCGGTTATTTTAGTTTTTTAGAAGCCCCTTTCATGTTGGTGGTCAGTTTGAATTGGTGTCTATTAATGAACACTTTGTTCCAGCAGTTTTGCACAGGAGTAATTGGTGTGTGTGTGTGTTTCTCCTGCAGGATTGTGTGTGATATGGAGGAATCTCTAATGTCAAGCCCACCTGGTGGTCCGGTGGAGTTGTGTATCGGGGATTGCAGCGCTGAGTATCGCACACAGTCGTCTCAGACGTACTCTTTTGTGGTACGTCCCTTACTTATTTTTTTTTAATACTAAAATGCTGTCTGCTTAGTCATTGACTGACTGGGCGGCAGGGCAGCTGCCTGCAGTCTTGGACACGGCCGTTATGTCATTATTTGTGTATGGATTTTTTTTCTCGGTTAACGTTTTGTTTGTGGTAGTTTGGCAAAGCTAATCAATAAGTAGTCATCCTTGGAGACTCTGGGCCAATCAGATTTGCTACTTGAATCCGTGTAATCGTTAGAATTCCCACTCCTACAGCCTGTTAGCCAATCAAATCAGCTTGTGGTGCCCATGTGATCAGCCAGTTCACTTCGGGGAACAGGGACGTAAAGAATGACACAATTAGCCCCTCCTCCTCGCTGATTTTTAAGTGGTGCCTAGCATGAATAGGGCATTAGTTTATTATTTTGAGCTCAGGAGCTGCACACACACACACACACACACACACATAAATAATAACCCAGCCTGGATTCCATAAACATCTAATCAATAGCATCCAGGCAGCTTCAGTCGGGCAGAAAGGTAAAGCAAATGAAATCACGCACTCTAGCCAATTACACAGGTATGCAGCTAATTACTGCGCGAGGACAGCGCTGCAGCTATGCCTGACGCATCCCGCATAGAAACAAACGAGCCCTGCGCGCGGCAGTAACGTTTCTATTACTGTGATGTGTAATCTCTCCATGTAGTACCCGAATAGGAAAACAAGCGTGTGCTCGAGCGCCTTTCCTCATGCTGCAGTGCTCTCCATCTGTTCAAAAGTAACCGCGCTGTCTCTCATCCCTGCAGACACCGAGCTTCAGTCGGGTGCGGCCGGAGAGAGGACCTGTGTCCGGTGGGACCAGACTGACTATCTCAGGGCGACATCTGGATGCCGGCAGCGCCGTGACTGTTTTTCTGGCCCAGGAAGAATGTCTGTTTGTCAGGTGAGCAGCTTTCCGCTGGTCCTTTGCCAGAGCTGGATCTTGTGGTGTGGATCACGTATGCGTCCCGTGACATCTGTTGGATACAGTTGGACTTCAGGGGAAGCAAAATGTGTCATTTCCACATCAGCTCAAACAAGCGCAGACGGCTGGGCTCAGAAAAGCCACATGCTCGTTCTCGCAGTGATTTCTCATACGGGTTGAGCCAAGAAACGAGATTTTTTCTGATTGTTGATGGAGCCGCTTAATGATTAAGTTGGAATATCATCTCCGGAACATCTTTGTTTGTGTAATGTTGTCATTTTCGAACAACAAGTTAGCTAGTCCCTCAGTGCAACAAACTGACCAGCTTAGCAACATTTGCAAGATTTGTGATTATTAAATCAAAACACATTGTAACGGTCAAAATAATATTAATTGTCATATTTGAGCATCGTATGTTTTGTCCTGACAGGAGAACGGTGCGTGAGATTGTGTGCGTAACCCCACCATCAGCGTCGGGCTCTGGGGCTTCGTCAGTCAAGCTGTTTGTGGACAAGGCAGAAATCACCAGCGATACCCGTTACATTTACACTGAAGATCCCACCATCTCCAACGTAGAGCCCAACTGGAGCATCATAAAGTATGAAAACAAACCAAAAACACACAGTTACTCCCTTTCTAACGTTAGTGAGTCTTTTAATTAGATGAAAGTTTGTGCTACCGATTAAGCTATCTAAGTAAGCAGCTCAGTAGAATTTGCAACAGAGCCTCAGCAGAGTTTCTGAGTTTGAGTATCTTCTCTTTAACTGGAGTGTCGCTTGTTTGTTCTGATAGTGGCAGCACCACCCTGACTGTCACAGGAACCAATCTGCTCACCATTCAAGAACCTAAAGTCAGAGCCAAATACGGAGGAGTGGAGACCACAAACGTACGTTCCTGGCCAAATGTCCTTCTCCACTCTGCCCCCACCATCAGCAGAGTCATTACAAACAGCCTGTTGTTTACCAGATATCGTTTTCTCCACATCTTCAGCAGATGTCTGCATGTTCCTCCACAGGTTTGTAACGTGGTGAATGATTCCGTGATGACATGTCTGGCTCCGGGCATCATCTACACCAAACGGCAGGTTCCAGAGAGCGGGATCCATCCCGATGAGTTCGGCTTTATCCTGGACCACGTGTCCGCCCTTCTCGTCCTTAATGGAACCCCTTTCACGTACTATCCTAATCCGACCTTTGACCCCCTCGGGAATGCTGGGATACTGGAGGTCAAACCAGGATCACCCATCATTCTGAAGGCATGACCTCTGTTTTAACTCTTAACATTGACATTTTATATAATTTGATTGTGGGTGAATCTCATGAAGAAATGTCAAGGTCATATTTCACCCCCCATATAATGTTTCTTTGTATTGTGACATTATTAATAATTGTCATAATACACCATACAATAATGTTGGGGGGTGTTATTAATACACTTAATAAACATCCCCCCCAAATGTCATTGTCATAATGCATACAATTATAAATATGTTATATATAATTATATACAAGTAACGAATTTTGTATGCTTAAAATTTTTTTACATTTCTTTATATACTTTTTATTTAGAACAAATACAAAAAAATCTTAGTGGTCTCTAAGATTATATATTCACACAGCTGTATATTTATGTTTTTGAGTTTTACATATATATTAATATTTTTGAATGTTAGGTGAAATCAATATTTGTAAGATTTAAATTTATTCAGGTGACGTTTTAGTAAGAAGCAGTAAATGAACTGTACCATGCCTTCGTCTCAACAACAGGGAAAGAATCTCATCCCCCCAGCGCCTGGCAACGCCCGCTTGAATTACAGCGTCATGATCGGAGAAACGCCCTGTCTGTTAACGGTCTCTGAATCACAGCTGCTCTGTGATTCGCCAGACCTGACTGGAGAACAGCGCGTGATGGTGAGCTTCATTCAATGGTGACATTTCCCATCATGCATTGCAAACACCTCAACTATAACGAGCCTCTCTGTGAAGCGGGCGACACGCTCGCCTTTCGAAACGTGACTCAGACTTACGACCCTTCATTTATCCCTACGTATATCAACTAATGAGTGTGGCAGTAAATGAATGAAAAGCCATAAGCGTGGAAAATGCTGAATGTTTCGTTTGCATGAACGCCTGCTTTATGCCTCTTGTTTAATCAATCCGGTAATAAATCGCTGCCGCGTGCCCGTTTTTTGACCTAATGCTGAAACGGAAAACGGAAAGGTCAACTGGAAGAAGCCCTTCATACGTTAAGTGCTTATTAGGATTATAGGAACGAGCTGATACGAGCAATTTTCCACGTAATCGCGCGCTGTCAGCTCCTCTGACATCTCAAACAATTATTAGACGAGGCTGACAAAAATCCTTCATAACCTTCATGAGGCCTGACACATTCATAGAGAAAGCGCTTGAGAGACACGTTCTGCCTCTTTTCTTGAGGTTGATTACTGTTATTAACTGATCTTGCTAAGGCGAGCATCAATTGTTATTGCTCATAGACAAGTCAGGGTTCGAGGTTTAAACACACGTCTAACCTTGTGTGTTAAACGTAAACACGTAATGTATTATTTGTGCTGCCCACGTTAGCGCGAGTCATGTAGCTTTTTGAAGAGATGCTACGTATTGCTTTTCAATGAAATCGCGGTTTTACAGATTAAAGCTACAATCCGTAACTTTCGCCTTTCTATCACCATCTCGGTTCGAAACATAAAATCGCAGGTTACTTTACAAACTTTTCTTTTTACGTATGTTGACATCAAATGAAGCAAAACTGACATTTTTGGGAAAATCAGACCCAACGGCTCAAATGACAAGTCATTATTATAAACGTACTGTTGCGAAACGGGGGTAGGTAAGGAGACCGTTTTGAATGCTGATCTGTTATGCACTAGTGCAAAAACTGATTTTCAAGCCAAAAAAGTTACGGATTGCAGCTTTAAATGACTTGATATTTGTCACAAGCGTTTCCTGAATCTGTCTAAATACAACGTTGTGTTTTGGTAATTACTTTCAGAACTAATCAGTGACAGTGTTACAAATCAATTCTAATAAAGTCCAAAACTGACTCCTTTAGTTTCGGTGTGTTAAAGGGTGAAAAGCCTCGTCTGATTGTTTTAATACACACGTGCATGTGAGCACGGAGCGCCAACGCTATTGATTGATTAGCTGCAACGCTGCAGTTAAAAATATAATTGTGCGTATAAAAGCGCATTTTAAACCGTTAAGTTCTGATGGTGAAAGTTGAAGGCTGTTGTGAATCCTCTTTTTAATATTTTTTAGTACTGTTCCAATATTTACAGTTACTTCATCCAGTCAGAGTTACTATCGTTTTGTTTTTAGTTGAATGTAGTTTTATTAATATTTTGAATTAGCTTTTATTTTTATATTTGTAGTTTTTAATTTTATTTTCACATTAATTTTATTTTTAGCAATCTTGTGTGTCTTTGTTGTTTTATTATTCATTTATTTTTAATATAAGTATAAGATCATTTTTATTTTTTTATTTCATTTTTAGTTTCGTTTTTTTTTGTCAGTTGTGCCTTAGCCTAAAATTATGTTGGTTTACTGCTATGGTACCGTTTTTAATTTTAGCTGAGTTTTTTAAAATAATATTTGTTTCTGTATTTTATTTAACTTCAGTTAACAGAAACGTTGCAGTAGCTTCAGTAAACTACAATAACCCCGCGACCGGTAGAGAAAAACAGCAGAGAAACGAGGTGAAACGAGGAGTGCTGAGATAACTCGGCTAATGACCTGACACATATCGACAGCTCTCCGCGTTTCACTTTGTTCCCCTCAGTCGCCGAGCCTCAATAATTCATGCAGCCACACGGGGCCCGAGCAGCGATGGAAAGGTGAAACTCGTTAGGATGGACGGCAGGATACCGTAGTTAATTGGTCTGCGAATAGTACAAGACTGAGTTCCCGGTACCACACCTCGGTCAGACCAAATCTCTGAGTAAGACCTCTGTTACCTGCTGATTTCAGACTAATTGCCGTCACACCTGCGCCAGAGTGACTTTTTCAAGTAATTTGATGAGGATTAGCGGTCACGCCATCTGAGGAGGTTGCGAGGTAGAGGAGCGCGCAGCAAACGTGTCAAACAAGTGCATAATTCTGAAGTAATTCTAATTGCGATCTGATTTCAGCCAAGAGGAAACAGTGTGAGTGCCCTTAGCCAATCAAAAGCCCTCATTATGACCCACTAAAGCCCAGCAGGATTTGTAGACTGGAGGGTTTGCACTTGTAAAGGAAAATGCAGACCGTGCTTTGTTAAGTTCTAATGACGTCTTTTGTCTGTGTGTAGATTCTGGTCGGAGGTCTGGAGTATTCTCCTGGAACCCTCCACATTTATTCCGACAGCACCCTCACGCTGCCTGCCATCATCGGCATCGGGGCGGGCGGAGGCGTCCTCCTCATCGCCATCATCGCCGTGCTCATCGCCTACAAACGCAAGACGAGGGACGCCGACCGCACGCTCAAACGCCTCCAGCTGCAGATGGACAACCTGGAGTCCCGTGTCGCCCTGGAGTGCAAGGAAGGTGAGGGTTCGAGTCCAAATGCATCTTGTAATAGATGTGTGACATTTCAAATCGAAAGTCCTGAATTTGAATTGAGCTACAAATATGATTCGAAATTGTAAATCAAATGTATTTTTTATGCATTATACTTATCAGAGAATAAATAGCACCATAATTAGTCAAAAATAATTATTTTTATTTTGTTATAAAAACATGTTTTGCTGTGCCATTGAATTGCACTTCAGTCATTGTTTTCTTTTTGTTATTACAATTTAAACGTCCCGTGGGGCTTGGCAAGTTCAATTTGAATCCAAATAAGGGGGACAATTTCTTCATTTCTACATTTTCCCTGCCCTGTGTGCCCGGCTGTTTTCAGTTTTTTATGTAGTTTAGCATCTGCGGTACATATGGCCGTGCCAGGCTGTTTCCGACAGGTGTGTAAAGTGTTTTAATTAGCAGCTAATAGTTTTTAACCTGTAGGATAAATCAAATGGGGCTGTGATGTATTATTTTATTGTACACGAGGTCCCTGCGGGGACCCAGCACGGGGTGTTGGGTTTGACTGCAGTGCTGAGACTGTAGCCTGGATTCTTGCAGAGTTTGACGCAGTCGAGACTGAACTGGGTCATGACATCATAATGTCCTCATGCTTTGATGCCGGTTTTATTCAGGGCTTTGGAAGGATCTGTAGCTCAGGCAGAAACTGTGCTGTTATTTTTGAATTCATTAAAAATGGCATGTGATACAAAGGCAACTTTTCTGCCTGTTCATACGTTTGTTTTTCATTTGTGATTCAGCTAAGCTTTCGTAAAGAGCTAAACTAGAGCTCGGCTGTTGGATATGGGTTGTGTTAGATCTTATATCACGTTGTGAGTCATTTTTTTAATATCTCTCTCTCTCCTGAGAGAGAGAGAGAGAGAGAGCTGTTTTATTTGTAATATCTTACTCATATTTGTATTGTTAACCATGTTGTCATGCCAGTGTTTACATTACTCGTTCTATTAGTAAACAAACAAAAGATGCTTTTTAATCACGTTCTGTTTTCAGTTTTGCATCGTAGCGATTTATCTGTAAGCGATCTATTTATTTTCCAAAAGATCCAGTTATTCAAACAAATGAGATGATACATTTTTTATAAAAAGGGTTCTGCTTTGTATTTTAACGTGTGTGTGTGTGTGTGTGTGTGTGTATACAGGTATACAACCTCACACTGGGTGTCATACACACACATAGTTTTGTGTCTGATGGATGTGTATCTCTTGTTCTCAGCATTCGCCGAGCTTCAGACAGACATCCAAGAGCTGACCAACGACATGGATGGTGTGAAGATACCATTCCTGGAGTATCGTACCTACACCATGCGTGTGATGTTCCCCGGTATCGAAGAGCACCCGGTTCTAAAGGAGCTGGATGTAAGGACGCTTTTAGAACCTGCCAATTCTCTTTCTCTGTCCCCAGGTGCTTTCTGTCACTTGCAAGTGGAAATAAGTAGGCTGCCATAACACACAGACCGTTTTCTTTTAATCCTTCTGCCAAAAAAAGAATCCCATAGATGTACTTTAAAAAGATCCCCTAAGCTCTGCAGCTCGTGTACTGCTGTCTCAGTAGTGTGCTTCAAATGAACGTCCCTCTTTCAGCATGCTTTTTAATTAAAACCTTAGGCAGAGTGAAATCAGCAGCCCTGCGAGGCCCTGGTGGAATAGGCATCCAGAGACGTGCCTTACCAAAAATGTTTTGAAAATAGTCAGCAAGAAAGAACAATTCCTCCAACAATTAAATTTTACAGCAGATGAGGTTTTTCCAAGCGTGCATTTAGGCAAAATTGTCACGCATGTCTCTTTCATCTTCTTCCGCCTCCCGTCTGCTTTCGATGGTGTTTTTGTTCTGTGTGGATCTTCATCCAGAAATATTAATTCTGTCGTTATTTACTCGCCCTTTCGTCTCCAAACCTGTGTAACTTTCTTCAGTTCAGAATGCCTCCGGTTTTCTTTTCCTGAAATTCTAAATTAACGAGGACGGTTAAAGTTAAAAACAAGTTCTTCCCCCAACATAGCTCTCAAATCTGATAATCTGCATTTTATAATCCACATTAGTTTGAATGTGGTGAGTCATGACGCGCCATTGCGGGTTTGATGTCCATGATGCATTAGTTCTTGCATGTGTGTCTGCATGTTTTTCTTGCATGCGTTCCTATTTTAATCAGATTCCCATTCTGATTTCTCATTTTAATTTTAAAATTAAAAAACAATGAAAAGTGGAATTTTTGGACCTCAGAAGTCCAAGTCCTCTTTTGTTGTATGGGAAAGAGTTGTGTGAACATTCATCAGACTTCTTCATTTTGTGTTCCATGGAAGAGAGAGACGCATGCAAGTGACATGAAAAATAATGCCAAAATGTTTGTTTTTTTGGTAAGCTGTTTCTCTCCTCTCAGTCTCCAGCGAATGTGGAGAAAGCCCTGCGTTTGTTCAGTCAGCTGCTGCACAACAAGATGTTTCTGTTGACCTTCATTCACACTCTGGAGGCTCAGAGGTCCTTCTCCATGCGGGACCGCGGTAATGTGGCCTCCCTCCTGATGGCGGCGCTGCAGGGACGGATGGAATACGCCACTGTGGTGCTCAAACAGCTGCTGGCCGACCTGATTGAAAAGAACCTGGAGAACCGAAACCACCCCAAACTGCTGCTCAGAAGGCAAGTGCTGCTTTACATGATCTGTTCACGACTAGATGTTTCACCAACTAACATTTACTATGACTAATCGTTGTATCTACTAATCTGGTATTTTGGTGGAAATGGTTTAAATGTCAGTTGTTAGCGATGTTTGCAAAGGAAAATATCACAATTACCGTTTCTCACGGCTAGAGTTAGGGGTTTGAACAAACCCACATAGCATAGCAACGCCTTGGCAACTATCCACAATTAACTGGTTCACACAATACACAGTGTATCATGGTGTCCGTTTTTTCACCGTTTTTTCAGGGAATGTAAACAAATGCAGTTAGCATTGATGGATTGAATTTGTTTCATTTGGTTTGTTTGTGCAGAACCGAGTCTGTGGCTGAGAAGATGCTCACCAACTGGTTCACCTTCCTGCTACACCGTTTCCTAAAGGTTAGTTCATCTGTTCTCAGTCCCACATATTTAAAGCTGCAGTCAGTAGCTTTGGCCTGGTCTGTTATGTTCTTGCTCCGTACCTGATTTTTGTTCATTTGTAACCAAAAAAAAGTTTCATTTTTGAGACGTTTTTGGCGATTGACTCATCGAAAAGCCGCTAATAAGTTTCCTTAAAGCCTGTGCTCCAAATAACAGCTCTGGAATGCCACGGCTTCCAACCAACCCTGACATCACCCTCCTCAGGGGCCCAAGGGCCCCTGCTCGAACTCACATCCTGTCAGGTGCTCCAATGCTGACCGAGATGACCAACATGTGGTGTCCCCTGTCCAAACTTTGCTGTATAACGCTGAAGTAGATTGAGATGCTGTTTCCAAAGCAAGATCTCCAGGGGCTGTTGTGCATTCTGGCTGGAATTGCCCCACGAAATGTTGCCCTGGCCAGCCGCCCAGTGTCTTTAAGTCCCATCAGTGCTGATGTTAAAGTGTTTTGGCCACTACGCCGACTCTAGAAGTAATTATTCTGAATGCTTGCTCACGCGTACTTCTGTATTGTACAGTCTGCGCGTGCATACTTAATAGTGCATTTCATATTTGGTAAGCCAGAGCATTTGGTACGCACCCAAGTTATACCGTGTATTTATATATACTGTATAAATCATTGCAAGATGATTATTGTTTTGAGAGTTTATCATTAATTTCATACAGTTTACACATATTCATAGTTTAAGTGCATAAAATGGGGCGTAAATATTTGTTTTGCAGCTCTTTAAGTTTGTTTAGTTTCTATTTGCATTTATTAGCGCATGTTTAATTGCATGAATTCCACGTAAATGTTGCACATGCATCCTAATTCCCGCATGTCACGCATCTGTTGCATCATCCGGAGCTCATGAAGAGCCAAATGCAAACAGAGTCCCACAGAATGTAAATGCAACAGGCACGTAAGAGTGACACAAGATGGTGGTTGTTTAGAATTACTTGCTGTTAGGCGGGAGTGCAATGGATGCTGGGTAGCCGCTCCTCCTGTGTTAGAGGAGCACAAATCAGGATGTCACGCTGTAATTAATAATGTCAAGCTGATCTCGCCTAAGAACTAAATAACAGCCTCCCCTCTGTATCAGTGTTTAGTCATCAAACGCTCTTAAATGGGTAATTGAAGAGTTCTGCACACTTCACAAATGGCATCTGAGAAGAACCGTGATCGCCCGTCTCTCTCGTTCTCCCGGACGCTCCTTGTTTCTCATACTGCTCGCTGCCTCTTTCTCCGTACCACTTTTTTCGGTTCGGTTATTTAAATGTTGTCTTTTTTGGGGCACGTTTTGCGAGTTGTTAAAGGTGCAATTAAGTATTTTGAAGTGTGTGAAAATTACAGCCGGGTGTAATTTATTGAATTGCCATTCGGTGGTATTTTGTGCAGGAAGCTTGATTTTTTTGTGTGTGTGTTCTTTAAAGGTAAAAGGTTCTAAAGGGGGCGTATAATGGAAAACAGGATTGTCTTGCTCTTTTAAAATAAAGGTTGTTCAGTGTAGACGTTCCCTGACGTAAAACAGAGTGTTATCTTCGTGAAAACAAGAGTAAACTACAGTACACCTGTTAGCCAATCAGAGAAGAGGTCATTTCCATATGACCTCTGAACTCTAAAAGGTAAAGCAGCAAAAACAGGTGTTTAAAAATGTTCTGTCATTATTATACTAATCAAAAGGAATAGATAAATAGTATTTTTTATCATCTTTGTCAGAAGAGACTGAAAGTGTTTGTTTAAAACTACTGGACATTTTAAAACCTATTCTTTCTCTCTCTCGCTCTCTCTTAATTTAGTTAAATATTCCAGCCCAAGCTTGGAATATATAAATAATAATAATAATGTAGATGAAAAATATATAGTAGAAAAATTAACACTGTAACAAATTACTTGAATTTAAAAACTTTTAAATTGTTCCAACTTTGTTCAACAAAATTGTTCCAACTTCTTAATTCTCTCTCTCTCTCTCCCTCTCTCCCTCTCT
>JAZGTI010016035.1:0-13020 GCA_036877585.1 Botia kubotai
ATATCAGGTGAAGGGTCAGATTTTTCAAATTAAGATACATTTTAAACGTTCTTAAAGTTTGCTGGAATAATGTGGAATATTCTTTTAAAAATGCAAACATTTTCACTAAAAGTCCCAGATTTTTGGACCTCATATGTGTTTGTTCTTATTTGAACAATATATGTGACCCATGCTGGCAAAATAAGTCACAATGAGCAAAACTAACTCTATTTTTATTATTTTTACATTCTCCATTAAAAATGTTGAAATGTATGTATGCTTTATTAAAATCAGACAAACAAATGAATGAGCTGCCAGTCTGAAGCACCAGCGTCGAGAAGAGAACAGATTTTTCATGGATTTTTTCATTTTTCATGGAAACAAAGAAAAGATTTAGGGGAGTTTACCTCTCAGAAAACATACAAATAAAGATAATTTTAGATGTTTAACTGATATTTTGAGCATTGGCATCACTAGACGAGGTCTTAATGAACTCGTTTCTGTAAAGACCTCAAATTAGACCAAAATTTGTCACTTGTTTTTCCTGTCGTTATAATTAACTCTCGTACTCATTCTGACTCATTTTGCCAGCACAGATCACATTTGCATGTATATATGTGTGTGTGTGTGTGTGTGTACAGTACGACTTTGTGTTGAGCTCAAGTACACTTACTCATTGGCTGTCTATGAGCTTCTGTCTGTGCATGTGTTTGTTTGCATACATCATGTGGATTTATCCTCAAAGCAAACGTTTGATGTCCGTACATCCGTACGTCAAGGGGACCTCAGTTGTTCTAAAACTGTTTTTTATTTATAGAATAAAGTGTAGCTGAAACGTGTGTGTGTGTGTGTGTGTGTGTGTGTGAGAGAGAGAGAGAGAGAGAGAGAGAGAGAGAGGAGAGGAGCTGTTTTAAGCTGTCCACTCCTCTCAAAGCAGTACCATAGAAACAACAGTGTAAACACACATAAACAAATCAACTCACAATTTAGGTGTGTCTGTTTTTTTATATGAATGTAAGTCAATCTATACCTGTTGTAACATTAGCCCTGTCATATCTGCCTTTACTGTATGTGGTCAGGCAAGAAAGATTTACACCTGGTACTAACATTTAATATCTTGTTTTTTAGCTTTGTCTTTCTGTAAACTGTTAGTCCTTTTAGATGGATGCAAATTCGGATCAAGTCTAAACGCACTATTTACTATTTTTGTAAGTGTACGCTATGATTGTCTGCACCATTATTAGATTTTTTGTCATGTTGTTCGATTACTGGTTAGTAATTGTTTCAGATAAGTGACAAAAACAAAAAGAACTGACATTGGTCATTTACACGTCTCACACAAGGTCAGGTCACGTAAGACGATTGATGATTACATGCAAGAAATTAAACATCAAACTGTTTTATTTCTAAACTGTTGGCTTTCAAATATTTTTCCATGACTTAATCTCACCACAAACATGACATCATGAGTGGTAAGCGGTAACCCCTCCCACATTCACATAACTCCGCCCATGTCTTTACAGTAACGTCATCACCTGACCACTGATCTGTAATGAGAAAACTAATGAAGATGGCCACACTAAAGTTCACTGAAGTAATTAGAGCAAAGAATTAATTTTAATTAATTTAATTTTATGTGGTTTGATCCAGAATGATAACAGACTTGATAACAGTCACAGCAGATGATCATCCTCTTACCCATGCCCCCCCCCCCACTCTTAAATCTCTCTTTTTTCCTGTGATGTTGTCTGTATAATGAAGTGATCACTGTTCTGTTTGACATAAAGTATCTCGCTGTTAAATTAAAAACAGGCCATTTTAATTATAGACCCTCTTCCCTTAATTAGTTTGTGTTTTTAACTATGTATAATAGACCTCTCGCTCTCTTCCTCTCTCTGTCTCTGAAATGCACAACAACCTTTCCGTGACTTCTGACCATTAATCAAAAGGAAATGTTCACACACACACTCACAAATAGCGCTTCATAATTCGCTTTTTCATGTAGCTGAGTCAGACTGCATTAACATAATTACTATTGTAAAAGAACAATACGGGTTTACTGTGCAGCAGTGGACACACACACACACATGCAGATAATCACAGCACAGATGGAGCCTGTAACGACCTGTATGTTATGATGACAGAGCTCAGGGAATAAACAGACATACAGTATGAACTGATGGAGAGACAGAGTGCAGTTATGTTCTCAGCTGAGTGAGACGACCGTCTGTAAAATGACTGTACAGTTTAGAGGTGTATTTCTGCCTATAGGGCTTCAAACACTCACAGTAAGCCTCTTCTGTCCTCTGAGCTTGAAGGAAATCGCTCTGTACCTCAGATGACCTACATAATCTTGTGTAAAGCTCGACACGAGAAGAGGTTAAAATAATCATATTTTACCTAGTAGTGAGTAATCCTGTCAGTATTTACTCATCCTCAAGTAGTTCCAAACCACATTACTTTATTATCGTTGTTATGTTGTAAGACGAATAATTTTTCAGAATGACTAAATTGTCATATTGTGGTGAGCGATTCCTTGTGAGCGCTCGAGAAATTTCTGCGCCAGAAGGTTTTGAAAACAGTCGACTTTGTTTATAAATAAATAATCAGTTTAAATAAATATATCACACTTAATGAATGGTTACTGTTTCTTATTTAAATTGTAGCACAAGTACATTTTTTGTCTTCTTGAAATTACTGTTTTGCCGACCAGTTGGATGCAGTAATGGATAAATGTGGAGATTTCATTCACGTGTCTGAAAGAAATTGCCTTTGAGATTTATTATTTTCACATGTGGCAACTGTTGGGTAATACAGCGTATAAATAAAACAAGTTAATTAAGTTACAATAATAGAAAAAATGACAGCTTTGCAGATCTGATTCTGTTCTAATTGCTGCAAGCACTTATTGTAATCTATCTTATTACAGTACTGTTTGCTTTTCTTTCTGTGGCTGTTAAAATTATTTAAAAAACATGAATTAGGTTTGTGGAAAAAAACAAAACAAATGATACACATTCTGTAAATCTCTAAATAAATGAATCCAAACTAAGTACACCATCCCTTCCCAGCCATCCATCCCTAGCGTCAGGCATTCCAGACATATTTCTATAAATGCGTAATGTTAAAAAAGTGCCTAAAAAAAGCTCTCAAGAGCCTCTGATTGTATCGAGAGAGAGAGAGAGAGACTGCAGCACAAACTGATGCAGCTGAGATAGTTGAAATAAATGGCAGCATTTAGCACTTCTCTGTAGTTTATCAGCACTGAGAGGTTGTTGGGACTGACATCAGGAAGCAAGAGGCTTGTAATTGGTTATTAATTATCTGCTGAAGTAAATCAGACTGCAGTTTGTCAGTGAGGGGCTGGTAAACACACCACAGTGTTTAGTGCACCGCTGCAGGCCATTGGTTTAAGATTTTAATGACCATGGCTGGTGATCTGCCTAATATTAAACACTGATGATATTTGTGTGGTTTGTCTGGGCTTCATCTGGTTTCATATCGTTCATCTGGGTCTGGTATGATCTGGCGTCTTTCTGGTCTGATGGGTGGGGCCCTACACAGGGAGCATCCAATGACTTCTTGCGAATTCCTTCTAAATAAATCACTTGACCTTAAATTAGTTTGCGACAGACATTTGCAGGCGGTAAACTCACGCACACTCACACGCCCTTTCTGTTATTGATTGTGATGAGGAAGTTCTTGTCATTATTTCCTGAACGTGTGTTATACTGACATAAACATCACCTGGACAGTTGACATGAAGGAACGAATGATTGTGTTGCGGCATAAACAATCTCTGAAACGCTGCTATAAAGCATTCAGTTCTCTCCCTTTCCTTTCTGCCTCTCAGTTCCTGCCTCTCGCTTGTTCTGTTGTTCCACTGACCCATATTCCTCATGTAGTTCTTTAAAGCTACAGAGCGACAGCCAGCCTCCACAGCAAACCAGCACCGACATCAAATAACCCAGTGACAAAGCAAAACTTAAAAGGAATGATGGAGAAGAAAGACAAAAAGACAGAAAGAAACAATCTTCATTTGTTGATCTTAATTTTTAAACCCTGTGACACTGTAATGATGCATCTCAATGAGTCATCTTCAAAATCATCCCCTGACATTAATCAGACGACTCTGCTTGTACTCTTAAAATAATTAGCAGAGTTTTTAAGGTACTTTGGCGTGATTACCATGGCGACTCAAGCCATTAAAGGGTTAAGAATAATGCAGAGCAATTAAATGTAATTGGTGAGTACAGTAGAAAGAAACTGAGTCGGTATAAGGTCACACAGCTGATGTGTTTCAGTGATTTGAATCTCCTCTGCTGTCCAGCGGCCATGTTGTACGGAGGGTCTGATGGAGGATTCTGTGTTTGCCATGGCAACCATCTGAGTCCTGAGACAGCATGCGTTATTTCTGCTTTAGCTGTTTAACACGTTTCTGTCTTTTAAAAGATGTGTTTGGCACATATTCTGAAGGATGTGGGTTCACCTATAAGAAATTAATCTAATCATGATAGTTAATGGTTTTATCTTTTGAAAAAGGAAAGCATGTAAAAAAAATCACATCTGCAGTGCTGAATGCTTCATTCATTCATTAATGGGAAGTTTTATGTGAGATAGTTTCAAAGGCCTCAACACAAAAACAACGCAGATGAAGCAGGTTCAAAGCTTTCGTGCGTCTCTGCTCTTCTACATGAATCTATTTGAACACAATGCTGTTTGTGGATGTACTGTGGGATTTGACCACAACTCTCTGGTTTTGTTCCTGAAATGCACATTTCTAAAGTGGTTTAATGTGTCATTACACGGAAGCAGGCTGACACAGGCTCACACACCTGAGTGGTTTACACTGAATCACAGAAGTAAGTGATGATATTACCTCCAAACCTGAAGGCTGATGGTACAGCAACAGATGATAGATGCTTCAGACAGGTATTCATGTCACGCATTACTGTGTTTAATAAGAAACCATCAGAAACCACTTTATTGGTTTGACTGGTTTGCACGGCATCTTTTTGCTCTATTTACACATACTTGTGTTTACGTTTAATACAGTACATCTGCGGTTTATTCCCACTAAAACCATTAACATAAATGTTAATGCCATTAACATGATTTTGTTCTGTTTTCTTTGAGCTTCCAAAATGGACATCTTATTGGTATCCGTTAGAGTTGCTGGGCTTCTGATACACTTTGAGCTTATTTGATCAACTGGAGCATAGTGCTGTACACAGACTTGACCTCATGCGTGCTGTAGGCTATACGTTTGTCGTCTTCCAGGAACATGTCACACTGTGTCACTGGCCGTGTTTAAAATGCTCAAAATGATGGTCGTAAGGTGTTCGAGGCCGGCCCGCCGTGTGTATGTGAGTGTGTGTGTGAGGCTGCGGGCGTGATGGCGTTGCTTCAGTATTGAGCTCCCGTCTGACCTACTTTCTTACTTCGCATCAGCTCGGCGCTGTTTACAGGCGCTCGGGAACGGAGGATGTGGAGCCGGTAACGAAGAAAACGACCCGGATCCCTTAGTGCACAAGCGCCGAGTATCGCTTTCTCATTGGATCTGTCCGTTTGCGTCTTTTACGCATTTTTGTCCCGTGTCGGACTTCAGAGTTTGGTTGTTTACGGTGAAGGCGAGATGACTCGTGGCTGCGAGCTGCGGACAGTGTGTTCACCGAGCGCAGAAGTGAAGCTCTTTGAAGCCCGGTAAGATCTCGCAGAGACGCGCTTCAAACGTGTGCTCGGATTGAATGGCTCCAAAACTCGCTTGTTTGTTTCCAGGTTGGATCGGTGGAGATCGCGTGTGGAAGTCACAGCGGGTGGAAATATGAAGTCGCAGGGTTTTGATTAATGAGATATTGATGTGCGAGGGTCGCGCGGTACCGGAGGCGCGGAAAGGATCGCCGGTTTTATTGATGTTACCGCGAGCGTTTCCTCAACTTTATGGACCGTATATGGACGCCCAACCAAAAGCATTCACCGCGTATTATGATCTTTATGATTGCAAGCTTTATTTGTAATGATAAACTATTACATATAGTAAACAATTATATGTAGGTTTAACTAAGTTTTTTAAAGAAAATATAGTTTGCTGTTAACTGTCGTTAATGTTATTATATTWAYTATATTATATTWAYTATAATTATTGTTATTTGATGAACATTATATTTTTGAGGCGTTTGTCTTGGTTTGGAGCCGATCTAAAATCTTGAAATGCGCTTTAAAATGGGTCACTGTACTATCCGCTGAAACCAGTATCTCCAGTTAGTGTAAACCTGCCAGTCCGTTCGGACAATGTATCGTAAAAGTTGCGTGGATCGACGTGCTGCTGTGGTACTTTAAGTGTGATTTGAATGCATCTGCGGTCATGTCAGGACTCTTGGATGTTAAATTACGCGCTCCTCTCTCCTGTTTTTGGACTCCTGCTGCTGTTTGGGCTGGAAATGCGTGTTTGGGTTTCTGTGCTTCTGGAAATGGTTTGGACTCATGTTAGAAACAAGTTTCTGAGCGAGGCTTGTAATGTCACAACGTGGAGATCGTTGTGTTTATGTGATTAAAAAAAAGGGCCCGTGTTTTACTATGAGTGAATCTGTATGGATATGCCTCGTGGTTTATTACGTCAGTCAGGTAATGATTATTGTATGTTCCTGAAATTGAGTACTGGTGTGAGTCAGTGTGTATGTATAGATATGTGAGTGTGTATGGGAGTCTGTGTTGTTCTGATTGTGTGTGCTGTACGGGCCCCTTGTAGAGTGTGTGTGTGATGCAATAGGTCCCTCACCTGTCTCACTGGGATCACCTCCTTGAAATCACTCTTTGTACTTTCTCTCTCTGTACAAATCTGTTTTTCTGATTCTCTGGTGAAGAATGTATTCTTACTAATTAGTGTTTATATAAACACCCCTGAGAGACAAATGAAACATTGTTTAACAAAAGCGCTGGTAAACGTTTAATTTGATTACATGTATGTATTTGGAAGGTGCTTTTCTCCGAGGCAACTTAACATGTTTTTATTCCGCACATTTTTTTATCAGTTTGTGTGTTCCGTGGGAGTCGAACCCACAACCTTTGCACTGCTAAGCAATGCTCTGCTAATTAATCTACAGGAACGATACCAAGAGCTGCGTTTTCTTTCCTGACACTCTTTCTGTATGTGTGTTTGTGTGTGTGTGTTTTTATGTGTGTGTTCATAAATGAATAAGTTGCACTATTCACCTGGCTGATGAAAGCTGTGTCTAAGTGCAGAGAGTCAACACAGCCGCATGATTCCAGCAGCAATGAATCAGCACTTAACAGCTCTTAATGAGCAGCTTTTGAACAGGAAACAACGCTGTTGTCTCTGTCTGTCTGTCTGTGAATGAAGTCATTTCTTAAGTCAATGTTGGTATGCATTCTGCGCCGATTAAATAGAAGTGATTCATTCAAATTAAACTAATTACAACGGTTGTTTTTTTAACTAATTTTGCATTCAGATGAAACTTAATTTCCACTGAAAACAAAGTGCTCATAATGAACATGTAAAAATAGTACTAGAGACACGGAGGAAAGCAGATAACACACCATCCCTGATTTTGTCTCTGTCTTTTCTGAATAACTCACTATATTGCTGTAAAGTTTACATGTACAAGTTTATATGTCAAGAATGTAAACTGTTAAATAGTGACTATGTATTTATAATAGTTTATCATTTATATATAATTTATAATTCAGCTGGTGTTTATAATTGAAGCGCAATTATTAGTTAATGGTGCGTTGATAACTGTGTGTGTTTTCCTGTCACTAGTCTGACTAAACTGACCTCTGTACTATGTGTGGGCTTCGTATGTGCGCTTTGGGTTGTGCTTGTATTAGGCACATAACTGTGTGTGTTTGTCGATATGTTTGTTCTGACATTTAGCATAAGTTGTGAATTATTAGTAGGAGTGTGTGACAGCCATTCAGGGTGTGTGTGTTTGCTTAAATGTGTGAGTGTGTCTCAAGAGGTAATTAGTGATCATGAACTTGACCTTTGATTTGGTCTTATTAGTTTGTGTGTGTGTGTGTGTGTGTGTGTGTGCTTAAAAATGCCAAATCTCTGAAAACTACATTGAGCGTCTTATGTTTGGTTTGGTTCTGTGATGACCTGCAGTTGTTTAGAGGTCTGTGTGACATATGCGCTTGTATTTGGTTAAGGAGGGGTAGCCTGTTGACATGGCGGATTCTTCTACTGGTGAAAGACATAAAGAGATTTTCAAGTCTTTATGCATGAGAGAGAGATTTTCTTTTGTTTCTCCTTTGATGTGGTTCAAGCATTCGCTTCTCTCTGCGTCCATAAAAATGTCATAAACAGTTTATAAATGTCTTAAATTCTTCACAGCGTTGTTTGCGGTGTATGTTCATATTGAGCAGTGGTGAGTTAATACTGCAACAAATCTCAGTTTGGCAAAAGCGATTTATATTTGAAAGATTGACCGACATCAATGTTGTGAATACAGTATGTGAGCTCAGTGTGGATCGACAGGTTTCACTAGCAATTGTGTTCATTGCTCATCCTAAAGTTCCGTGTGGACTGATTTATTTAATTGTTAAATCAACATTTTTTAGCTGTTTTGATGTAATTTTATAGCTGTGGAATTTTATAGCTTGTTGTCAGAGAGTCTGTTGTGTTTATTAACAGATTGCTGTGTTTGTTATTAGTAGAGTTTCTGCTGTGTTTATTGTCAGCAGAGGTTTTGTTGTGTTTATTGTCAGCAGAGGTTTTGCTGTGTTTATTGTCAGCAGAGGTTTTGCTGTGTTTATTGTCAGCAGAGGTTTTGCTGTGTTTATTGTCAGCAGAGGTTTTGCTGTGCTTATTGTCAGCAGATGTTTTGTTGTGTTTATTATTAGCAGAGGTTTTGCTGTGTTTATTATTAGCAGAGGTTTTGCTGTGTTTATTGTTAGCAGAGGTTTTGCTGTGTTTATTGTTAGCAGAGGTTTTGTTGTGTTTATTATTAGCGGAGGTTCTGCTACGTTTCTGCTATGTTTATTGTAAGCAGAGTTTCTGCTGTTTATTATTAGCAGAGCTTCTGTTGTATTTATTATTAGCAGAGCTTCTGCTGTGTTCATTATTTACAGAGTTTGCTATGTTTATCATCAGTGAAAGCTTGCTGTATTCAGTAAGTTCAAGCTGAGGCACTAAAATTTTTAACTGAAAATAAATATAAGCTAAACTAACAATTCATCTTGTATAGCAAAATACAAGATCAATATAATAAAACAACAAAAGCCAATAGCATAATAGCTAACAATGTAACTAAAATGTACATAAACACTAAAAATATAAAAATGTAATAATTCAAAGTGTTCACTAAGCAAAACAAAAAAACTATAGTAACTCTTTTCTATCTGGCCATAATGAATCCTACAGCTTCTTACTTTTGCCTGTCTGGTCATCAGTACAGTTTTCCTCAAACTAACCTTTATCACCTAATGTACTAAGAACTGTTACAAAAGCACAGAGAATCATGCGTTGTGCTCGGAAAGTTTTCGTGAGGAAACTGTAAATAGTAATCAGTCTCACACTGGTGTTAATTTCTCAGGACTGATGTGTAGCAAACCTTTGGCAAAGCATTTCCATCAGCTGAAAAAAACGCTTTCTTTTGCTCCTGAAACAGATGATGTTTGTTGTACCTCGTTTACGTGACTGATCTCACAGTTCTATAACTGGCAACAAGATCTACAAAAATGAAGTGTGTGTGACTGCATGTGTGTGTGTGTGTGTTTGCAGGTGTGAATGTAGGTCACTCATTCACTCACACGCACCTCTTCCACAGAGAAAAGCTATCAGCTTTCTGAAGTTATATTCACGCAGCACATTCGATGGTTTGTGCATGTGAGCACAACGATTCTATTCAGGATCAGTTTAACGATATTGTTTCTTGTTTAGTTTTGTGTATGGTTTGGTGCGGGGAAGTGTTCTCAATGATTCACTTCTCTGAGGTTCAAATGTAAGACGTCCTGCAGTCATGTGCAGGGTAGATGTGTCAGAAACGCATGACATCACATTACATGTGGTCTAATAAAAAGGCTGGCTGCGCATGTGTCTGCAGTCTGTAACGTTTGTCTCTCTACCGCCATCTCTGTTTGAAACATAAAACTGCAGGTTACTTGCAGAATTATTTTCTTAATGTAAACGACGAGTTTAAACAGCTGCTGTGAGAACACGCTACAAACGCTGCATCATCTACATGTGATGGACATGTGATTTACTGTAGTATTTCTGGTTACAGATGGATATTTCCTTCAAAATCAGACCCAGATTATAAATCATTATTATAAACTTACCGTTGGGAATCAGGGTACTGTAAGAAGATCAGGTTGACCACTGATCTCTCATGTGCCTGTTACCTGCTTCCTGTTCATTATTGCAGCGGTAACCAGTGTTCATAATGGGGACACGGCCATCAGACTCACAGTTGTATTTACACACTGAAGATGTTGCAACTAAAGTTTCAAAACTGTTCTGGCAAATCACAAAAGCTGTTGTTCTGACATCTAGAGAGGCACCAAAGAAGAGAGAGAAGGTGTCTGGGGTTTTTTCCACCCTCTGATTGCATGTTGCTGGAAAACTGGCTTATTTCTTGAAATTCCAGTGCGGAATAAATGTGTTCACGTATTACAGATGAAAATCAGATATGAAATGAGACACATACAGTTAGACATGAGTGATTAGTCCAAACATCTATCTGATTGTGTTCCGCCATAACCTTGTCATCAGTAACTACTGACATCACAATGTTCCTCTGATGTTCTTACAGCGTTTCTGTCACAGTTACATTCATCTTCTATACAAACGCTTTCTCACCAAATCTACTTAAAATGCATAAATCATGTCACAGACAGCAAGCAGGCAGCCAGGAAAACCCAGCAGGGCTTTTAATTGCCAAGAATCTCATAACAAAACCAAGAACTCATATGCTAATGAAGTTAAATGTATGACCAAGTCTCTCTAGACATGCTGTAATCCTCCAATGACTGGTGAAGAGCCCGGGTTCCTCATCAGTGTGTAGCTGGAGAGGTAGAAACACACACACACACACACACACACACACACACTTTGGGCAGGTTAATGTGTGAGCACAACTGGACTTTTCTTTGATGTGGTGTATGTAAGTGGAGATCAAACGTATCATACAAAACACACACATGTGTGTATATATATATATATATATATATATATATATATATATATAAGCACCTGTTGGAGGTGATGGGTTCTGTATTCAGTCTTGCTTCTGGCAGATCTTGACAGAATAACATTATAACATGGCACAAATGTTCTGGTATAACAGGTGATGGTATGAAAAATATTGAATGAAGTTGGCAAAACAGGGTTTAGTAACATTAACATTCAACATACATTAGTAAAGTTTGACTGGACAAGCTTCCTTTAACATCAACAAATAATATGAGAAAGTTTTTCTCTGTTTCAAGAGTTAAGAAGCACGTTTGTTTTTAATATCCTAACTGTCCATAATTATATGGTTGGTTGCATTCTGTTATTATCATTTAGCTAATAATGTTTTTGTCCTACAACCAGTTTTTGGCTACTGGTTCACACTGACAGAAACATGATTAAATTAAATAGCTTGAATTAAACAGAATACTACAACCACTTTTCTCATTTTCGAGGGGAGTGTAAGGTGTTCCTTCCTTTTGTTCATGCACGCACACACACACACACACACACACACACACACACACACACACACACTCTCTTTCTAGCGCTCTCACTCACTCCCTCTCTAACTGATTCCCGCTCTCTCTCTCTCTCTTTTTCTTTCTTTCTATTCCTCTCTGTTGTGTTGGATTTTAAAGAGGTCAGCATAAAGGTGTTTGTAGGTCACGCCACTCCTTGTAACGTTTCCTGAGCGTTGTGCCAATGCTGCATTATAGTTTAAACCTGGGTGTCATCACGACACCTTTCGACGCTTTCATACGCTTTGTGAACAGCTGTTGCATCGAACAACGGAAGAATGATTGACTGGACTGAGGTGAATGATTTTTATAATTAGATTAGAAAATGCTTCGATACTCCCAAATTTCCTCATCAAGTGTAACATGAGAGATGAGATCAGCCGGTTACTGAGTAAACAGTAACATTTTACCAAAATGTGCCTACTGTTTATACAGTAGCAAGCATACACTGTTGTGATATTACACAGACGCTAATAATTTCTTATTTAAGTCGACATGAAACAGAAGTTGTAATGGTCTCTATGGTGACACGTATACGAGTGACTTCTATAGGAAAGCACCTAATTTCACCTGTTGATTGTGAACAAAATATCTAGCTATTTAAACTGTGGCCTTTAACAGTCTTTCATTATCCTCCGCAGGTTCTACCACTAACCTCACTGAGATGAACGGAGTTTGAGAAACTTTCCTCTTTCAACTGGAATTTCAACTGGAAGCCAAAAGAGACAATTAACAATATCGGGATAAGCAAGTTTTTGGCATTTACGTGGCAGCTAGCTGTAAAGACACACAAGCATCATCTGCCAGTCATCAGTGGAGTAACACCGACGACTGACCGTTGGAGATTTATCAGAATTTCGGTCAGTGTTTTGAGTGTAGTAGACACGAATGGGACACACCAGCCTTCACAGACGGTCTGAATGGGAGAAGGAGTGAGTATGGACAACCTTGCGGAGTTTGGAAGTCTTTGTCCATCCAGCCGGAGCGAATGGGAGTGAGTGTATACATACAATACATTAGCATGCTAATAGTAGTGCTAGTTCAACCCAAATTAAAACTTCACTATTATCAGTGCTTAACCAACCAAACCTTGACCAAACCAAACCTTGTAGAATGTGAATGTTTGCCTCCGTTTGCAGCACCAGCAGCTGTGTGGATGATTTAATGGATGAAGATGAGAAGGACAGAGCAAAGAGGTACTGTGTGTGTGTGTGTGTGTGTGTTTGTGTGTGTGTGTGTGTGTGTGTGTGTGTTTGTGTGTGTGCTCTACTGTGTGTGTTCAGCTCTTAACAGTCATATTCAACATTATTGTGTGATGTTTGATAATTG